>JAOEGS010002537.1:99022-116864 GCA_025447755.1 Corythornis vintsioides | reverse complement strand
CAAGTCACCCAGGAACAGATCCAGGTGGGTCTTAAGTGTCTCCAGAGATGGAGACTCCACAACCTCCCTGGGCAGTCTAAGGGCCGTACACAGCTCTGTGCAGGATGCTGCCTACAATAGGAGAAGCTTGATGGAAAATGTTAAGTTCCTCATTCCCAGCTGAAGCAAGTGTTCCACTGGGCATAGGTGAAATTAGGAGCTTATGCTAAATATATATTTGCAGCAACTGGTTTTCCAGTTTATGGATAGCTACAGAGAGCCACAGTTCTCCCAGATTTTCCCTGAAATGGCACTGATAATACATTCTAGTTATCAGGGAGGTGAGGAAGATTGATTTGTAAAGTCTTTCTGTCTACAGAACAGTTGAATCCTCACTGGAGGTGAGAGCAGCTGAAAGGCTTAATCAAGCAACAGTAGGTAGCACAGCAGCTCTTTATTCCCACTCTCCTCTGCAGATGACAAGTGCGATGGGAGGTTGTGCACAGGGAGCCACGTCCCTGCCCTGGAGGTTGTGTGCTTGTGTAACACATCACAGCTGTATGTGCAATGCATAACAATATCTGCAAGCATCTCTCTGAATGAGATGCCCACACTTTAGAAGTCCATTCTTTGACCCAAGCTTATATGTAGTTAACCTTCCCAGAAAGTATTTCTTACAGGCAAGGGACAGTGGTTACCTGGGATGGTCTCTTGACTAAGTTTCATTAATCTGTTTCTGTTTGCTTTTCACAAGACACTGCCAATAAGGTGCTGCTGGCTCTTTTCACGGCAGAGATGCTGCTGAAGATGTACAGCCTTGGACTCCAGGCCTATTTTGTGTCTCTCTTCAACCGCTTTGACTGTTTCATTGTGTGTGGAGGAATCCTGGAAACGATTCTGGTGGAGACAAAGATCATGTCACCACTGGGCATCTCGGTGTTGAGATGTGTTCGGCTCCTCAGAATATTTAAAATCACCAGGTACTTTTGTGCTTCTTTGGGAATGAGGGAGGGCTTCTGCTCAATGTACAAAATATATTGGTACAAGTTGCTCACGTCCCCGTTTCTCACTTTTTCTACACTAATTGGGAAGTGCCAGCTTGAAAGCTCTCGTCTTTTGAAGTCTGTGGCAGGATAGGGAAGGCTCTACAGACTGGATATACCTGATGTGATTGTTAAGGAGTGTTGAGGAGGGGGCTGCAGACACTTGATACCATCAAGATCATTAACTGCAATCTGGAAGGATAGTGTAAGCTGAGCTTGGGCTCTTACGGTTCCGTGCAAAAGACAAAGTGAAAACAGAAGAGCAGATAGCCTTGTGACCTCTTCTATTGCTTTATGATGATGGAGAGGAGCCCAAAAGACTGCTGTGAGCCAAAACAACATTTGACAAAGGAGCCTATACTAGCTTAGTAGACTCAACAGTGGCCTGAGTGGGAAATAATGTCAATATCAGCAGCTACAGGCAAAGGATTTTGCCAGGCCTTCAGCTTCAGAGTCTGGCATGAAGCAGCAGATTTATGAACAAACTAGAATATTCCATGCTCCACTATAATCTCTTTTTCCTTCTTTTTTTTTTATTTCCTCCTCTCCCTGTGCATAAAGGCACAGTGGTATCTTATAAAACAGTCACTGCTTCCTGTAGTCATGTCCCTCCAAAGCACCAGCTTGGTGTGGCAGACCTTTTTCAGCTTGAGGGAAGGTTGTAGAGGAGATCAGCTCCCAACTTACCCTGATGGGAGCTCTTGAAACAAATCTATCCAAGTGCTTACCTGAAGCAGAACAGCATCTGCCTTTTCCACAGTGGGCATCAGTCAGCACCTCATAATAAGCTTGACTAAGATGGTGAAAGAGTGCATTTTCTGCAAGTTCAGTTATCAAAATATCTTTAGAATTGCTCTGAACTCCCCCAAAGGAAATTTCTACAGATTTGTGATTAAAGAAACAGTGCACAAGAAAAACAAGGCCAAAACTGGAAGGCAGTCAAGATGGCAGAGCTGAGAGGCACGAAAAAACAACAGACTCGGACCTGTGAGTTGCACAAGATTTACCCTTAAAGCATCTGAGTCTCAACTCTTTGGCAGGGTGAATGGATTTCAGGGTCAGATGGCAGGGTCAGAAAATCACTTTACAGTCTCAGACAGACTAAAACCAAGCATACCACTATTAAAGAAAAAAAAAAAAAAAAAAAAAAAGGTGGTCTGTTTAGACTTGTGATGATAGAAGAAGGAAAAATGTTCCACCAAGAAAGTAATCTTTGCCCTTGCAGAAATAGTGGGGATCTCTGGTCTGGTGACTGTTTTTCCTGGATCTTTGGGTTTGAAAGCTATCATCACTGAGTCCCAGGCCTGGTTTCTGAGGAAACCAGTAGCTGTTTCAGGCATTGGGTAATCAGATACACCCAGGGCAACATACCAATAGCTATAAAAGCATAAACTTCAACATAGCATCCTGGAGAGGTCATTGCTTTTTCAAGATACTTTCTGCTCCTACACAAAATACATAATCTAGCTAAGAGAGTTCTCTAATAGAAAGGCAAATGTTGAGAGATATCATTAATACTTTAGGAAGCTCATGCTATAGAAGTACTCAGATACAGCTGAATCTTCTGGCAGAGATGTGATGTTGAAACCAGCCATCACTACTAGTTACATTTACCTTCATTCTGCAGAAGAACAAAAACACAGTTTTGCACGGAAGCAAATATTACCTGGAATATGTCTCCTGCAATGTGGACATGGGCTTATGTGTAAAGAACAGAGCTGAGGAAGAACTCATAATGAATAATGTATTCACTGGATTTTGCCTTCTTTCCTGTTTTGAAAATACTGGCAAGTAGGTTGCAGTAGTCTCAGATTTATCTACCTTTTTTAATTATTAATAATTTTCTTCATTATTTTTCCACTCCATGGATGAAGTTTACCCTCATGTGGAAGACCCTAGCACAGAACTTACTGCAGGAGAGAATATTCTGGCATTAAAACAACACTCTTACCTCTGATGTTCTCCAGTAAAATACAAATGTTTTCGTTTTTCACTCAGCTCTAAATACAATGATAGTTTATTGCTGATGTATCCATACTGATAGAATACACCACCTGAGTGCAATGATAATACAGAAAGATACAATCCTAGAAAGCTAGGGAGGATAGGAGGGATGATGGTGTCATGTTTTATGTCAAATATATATTCATGAGCAGTGACATGGGGACATAGAGTGGAGATGGAAATAGTGATAATCAAGAGCATTAAAAAGGCACAAAGCAGGAAAAATGCTGTGATGAGAGTGTATCTGTAGGTAACCTTATCTTGATATATTTGTATGGATTTTCTGTGGTAAATACCAAGCACAAACAAATTCTGGATGCATCAAGATGATACACTTCTAGGAAAAACATAAATATAGCTCTCTAGTATAAAAGAAACAAAGACACCATAAGATGAACAATGAATCATTTTAGTAGACAACAGTTAGAATTTCAACAGCAAACATTTCTTCCAAAATTATCAATACTGCTCAGAATAATTTAGTCTTGTACATTAGTCAAGCAGACAAAATAATTTGTTTTATTCTCCCTAATTTTTACAAGGCTGTGCAGAAAATCTAAGATAAGATAAATAATTTTCTCTTTATAAATAGTCCTTTATTGGTCTATAAATCTCTATATTAAGTCCTTTATACTTAAAAAATAAATCAATTTATTTGCAACAGGATGCTGAAATTTGATCATTTATGCCTAATCCTGCCACTAGATATGTCACTGTTAACTACAGGAAGGAGAGACAGGGCACTTTTTTGGTTCCTGCTTTCAAATTGGTTTTATATCAGATGAGCAGTGTGGGAACTTTTCCTACAATGAGACTGCCAGCTGTTGCTGCTGTTTTAAACTCTGCACCTGTGATTGCCAGTGTCATAAAGACATAGTGGAAGGCAGTGGAGAGAGGAGGAAAGAGAATAAAGGAATACATTAAATCCTAATCCAGTTCTGCAATTGATTTTTGAGTGAGATGTTGAACAAAACATTGAACTTCTCTGCATCGTTCCTCCATTTGGAGACAGGGCTCATAGTCACACCTCCTCACTGGGCTTTGCAGTGCCTCCTTCACTGGCAGCCTCCAGGGGCTGAGGTCTGCAACTGGGAGGTGTTTAGAAGCACATTCATTTCCCTGTAAGTCTGAGGCAGCAGCAGTGGTTTTCCTTTGAAGTGCATTAACCAAAGAGGACAAAGTAGTGAGAGACTTTTTCTTTGTCCAGGCTTCGACCACTCCTGATTTAAAAGCCATGTGAGTAACCCCAGATCTCACTTTTGTTCATGTCAGTTCTGCAACCACCTAATGTGACACACAGTAACCTCAGGGCAGGCTTCCAGGACCCTAAAATAAGACAATTGTTATTTTCACATTCAAATCGAGCTTTCCTTATCCTTTCTTTTTCCTCTCCCTCCCTACCCCCCACCCCCCCCAGTTGGTTTGTTTACTTTTCTAATGGTGCTGTATTTCTAGCCAGCACTCAATACACAGATAAAACAGCACTAATCTTATCACCAGGCCATCTCAGTTAATTGCTTTAAGTTACATAAGAAACTGAATCTCAGATATTGAGCCATTTGTAAGAAATGCAGAGCTGATAAAAGCCTGTGCAGTTTTGCCCTGAGATAGCAAGGCATTTAAGCATCAAGTGAGTCACTGAGACTACTCAGATGTGTACCAGCTTTACTGGGTGCCTCTTAGGGGCACTGTCAGAGCTATAGAACCTGTGTTCTGGCTGACATTGGAGAGATACACTGGACCCCATCAATTGCTGGTTTAAGGATTCTAAAGTCAGTCAGGTTTCATCAGAAATTATTTTTTCCTTTTCCCTCTGTCACTTTCCCTTCCTCCCCAAGTGTGAAAGTAGGTGAGCTGCAAGCACCAGCACACACACAGAGAGCTGTTACACTGCACACCCAGTGCAGGTACTTGGTACCACAGCTTCCCTGCCCTTACCTTTGCTCTGTAGTTTTTTCACTGCTCATCTCTTTAATTGCAGTTAAACTTTAAAGAGATCTAATTTTCTCTGAAATGCTGAAGCTGGGCTGGAGGGAAAACATCACAGTTCTCTTTGAAGCTCAGCCCTTGGAGATGAACCAGTTGCTGAACTTCAGAGGACATGGCAGTGTCCCTCTATGGATCAGCTGGCTAACCTTCATAAAGTGATTGGGCCTCTCAAACATTCTTGTCTTCCATGGGACATGAAAACTCTTCTTTTTACATTGACAGTTTAAAAAATATTAATTTAACTGGGATTTTAAGAACTTCTGTCTCTATTGATTGCACTAGCTCCAGAAAAAAATTGCATGTTGAGGGATCACTGTTCCTCAGGAATGACAGAACTAGACATGTCTGCCATCCTTCTCAAGTCTTCTCAAGTGGAACTTTTGTCTCTGAGGAATATATGGCTAGAAATTCAGAATCATTACTGGCTTGCTGCCCTGTGAAAGCTGTTGAGGCTCTAGTAATGTGCATTCAAAATGAGGTGACTGGAAGATACCATTTAATCTTCAGCCCGATCTGAAAGTTCCATCACACTCAAAACTGTATAAAAGTCATCATGACCCCTAGGAGTGGTTGAGCAGATGTGAGCCTGACATGGAAGTTGCTTCACAGGTGATGTGGTGGATTCTTTAGCAAGTTTTTCTAAAGGCTTTTTCCAGTATGTGGAAATGAATGCAAGTAAACTGCCATGCTGCAGTTTGAACTTTGAACCCTAAACTGGGAGCTCAAGGGCAAGAATATCTTTTCTCTGCATTGTACGACCCTCTGATCTTAGCCCAAGCCTGAATGCACTGGAAGAACAGCTCTTAGACATCCTCTCCTGAGTGAGGCCCTTTCAAAATGTTCTGCAGCCTGTTTAAGGAAGTATAAGGGGTTTGATACCCAAAAAGCAGTGCTGGTGTGCTCTTCAAAGACAAAGCAAACTCTGGACTTTATGGATGTAGACCTGGAGTCACTTTTACAGTCCACATAAAAAGGATCTTTGATGTCTTTCTCATTGCTCTCAATCCCAGAAAGCTAAGCAACATCTGTCTGTGCCCAAGCACATACACACACACACACACACTAGATTTTGGACAAGTTTGTATTTTCATCCAAACTGTTTCCCCATCTGCTCTTGTTAGTTATTACAGGCCATTCTCTGGAGTGAGGTATTCTGGCTGCCATAACATCTGTGAGTGCTGTAATGAGGTTGGTTAGAATGTAAGTCACTGAAGCAGCAAGAGCTAATCACTGTATATTGATATAAGATTTGCAGAGCCTCAGATGGAGAGATGGAGAGAGCTGCAATAATCTGGGTGTGCACATGGGGTGGGGGGTGGAGGGAATTCTGCATGTACACGTGCCGTAGTAAAATTACTTATTAGCTGCAGTAGATCTCATTATCTTAGGGAAGCACATCAATGATTCACTGCTTAACAGGGTGTTTGGAAATGCCTGCTTATACACAGAAAGCAGCCTGAACCAATCTCCTGTGCAGTCCATGAGCACCTGTCTTGGATTGAAGGGATTTTAACTGCCTCTATTTTCTCTTCCAGATACTGGAACTCCCTGAGTAACCTTGTGGCTTCACTTCTGAATTCAGTCCGCTCCATTGCCTCCCTGTTGCTGCTCCTCTTCCTCTTCATTATCATCTTCTCACTTCTGGGGATGCAGCTCTTTGGGGGGAAGTTTAATTTTGATGAGATGCAGACCAGGAGGAGTACATTCGACAACTTCCCCCAGTCCCTCCTTACTGTGTTTCAGGTAAGGAGAAGAGTGGTCCCAGAGGGGCCAACACACTGTGTTTGCATGCAGACAGACAGAGTGCAGGTGCTGTACCCTTCCCCTGCTGCCTGACAGTCTCTGAGACTGGCCATCAGGCTGACAGCTTCAGCAGCAGGGTGCCATGCTGTGTAGCCAGCACAGGGCTCTTTCCATGTGGGAAACCAGAGCTAAGTCCCCTGTGTTTATCAAGGCTACCAGATCTTAGCAGGGTAGGATGAGATAATGGCTGCTGCCATGTCCCAGGCCAGCACCTGCATGCCAGAGCCCAGCCCTGCAGCTGACCTTTCCCTCCCACAGTACTGGGGAACAAATGTCTGCTCACAGCACCAGAGAAGTAAACAAATAAAAAAACCAGGGGAGATTTAGACTGGGCATTAGGGAAAAATTTTTCACCCAAAGAGTAGCCAGAGCCTGGAACAGGCTGCCCAGGGAAGGTGTTGAGACAGCATCCCTGGGGGTGTCTAAGGGTCATTTGGATGTGGTTTTGAGGGACATGGTTTAGGGGTGAACTTTGTAGAGTAGGGCCAGTGGTTGGACTCGGTGATCCCAAGGGTCTTTTCCAACCTGAATGATTTGATGGTTCTGTGAATTGGCCTGTAAGCTGACTGCAGTTTTGGGAGTGATCAACGCAGAGCATCAGGGTCAGGATGTCATTTGCAAGGTGCAGTGTCAGGGAGGGTTCTGCCGAGGGCTGCTCCAGCACCACAGGTTGTGCAGCTTGTCTGAAACAACACGTGGGAGAGGGAAATGCCTGGAGGGGAGACTTGGACAGAGTTGTTTGGGAAAGCTGTTTGGCTTTGTCCATCACCTTCAAAGCAACGTCCGGGTTGTTTTGTTTTCACACTTGGAGCAGATTCTCTTTTCATTCTTCTTGTTCTGGTTGGTTGGGTTTTTTGGTTTTCTAGATGGACACAGCCAGAGTGTCCACCCACCCTGGGGGGAGGGAGTGTTCTCTAGGGTAGCAAATATCTTTGTGTTCATGGGGTTTTCAAATTCTCTGTGTGGTCTAACACTGTATCCCTTATTGGTGGGAATGTGTCATTTAGATCCTGACTGGGGAGGACTGGAATTCGGTGATGTATGATGGGATCATGGCTTATGGCGGCCCCTCTTTTCCAGGAATGTTGGTCTGTATTTACTTCATCATCCTCTTCATCTGTGGAAACTGTATCCTTTGATGCTACTCTTTCCTCCAAATGGGGCTGAAGTTAAAGCCACCCTTTACTACTTTGTAATGTCAAAAATAATAAAATACCTCACATTTTTACCTTTTCCCTAGGTCTGAATTATGGCTTTTGCACTGCCAAAAGTTAGTTTAATTTTAGCTAGTGCTAAAGCATATAAACAGTTGTAAGAGCCAGCTACAAGCCAGTTCCACGTGCTGGATTTATTTAGTAACTTTACAAGTGTAGAGTTTTTCTTTTTCATTCCCCTTAATTCTCTCATAAGTTTTCTTTCCTGCCTTCTCCAGAAACTAATCTCTGTATGAACCTACTGCACTTACCACATATTTTTGCTTTAATTGCCTTTTCAGTAATATAGTCTATGTGTTCATCCAAGCCTTATGTGGAATAAAAATATGTATAATCTACAGTATGCTATATACCAAGGCTGTAATAGGAGTAACATATGTTTGGCAATAATTGATTTATGTGAGATCATATATAAATTCATGTACAAACTAACAGGAGCCATATTCCATTTTAGTTACTGCAATCTGTGTGTTCTTCAAAGGGAAAACTCTGAGCTCTGTTACCTTCCAGCCCTGTGTTGGTGTAAAGTAACTTCAGTTTTCTCTGGCTTCAAGGTGAAGTGAGGGCATTGTACATATCCCAGGAGGTACAAAACACGTTGCACAATTAGGCTGTGAGTGTCTTTTCACAGGCATTTGCATTTAACATAGAGCTATGGTTCTGCTCCATATCTCAGTTTTCTGCAAATGTGTTCATGTTTAATTTCTGCCTCCCTAATAAATGGCCCTCCTGTGTCAGAGGTGACTTTTTTTTTGGTACAGATTCTTCTCTTAAGCCACCTTGTAGTCTCAGCCCAGCTCTTCTGGCCTCTCCTCATAATTCAGATCTCTCAGACTTTGTTAGTTGACATTTCAGTCGACCTGTGTGCCCTGTCTTCAAAGGGAGATGGTGCAATTTCACATATCTGAAGGTCAAAGTAGGCAGTCTGCCTGGCAGCATCAAAAAGCTATAATTTGGATCTCCTTGTGAACTACAGAGGAAAATGTGAGCCAGCTCTACATTCTGACTGGCTTCAGAGCCATTAGACCTTGGAGCCCAGGGAGAGGGGTGGCTCTGTTTCCAGACTAAACCTTGAACAGGAGGTTACATAGAAGTTATCATGGTGTAATAAGACACAACCTCAAGAAATTTATAAAAGAAGCTGATGTTCAGATTTTTAACATGAGATCTGAACACAGACTGGCAAGACAAGAAAACAGTTGTGATTTCTTGCCCTTCAGCTACATGGGCATGACTGGCTGTGGACTCTGCTAGAGCAGAGATGGAAGAATTGTCAGCACAACCCTTCAATGCCCAGACTGAACAAATTTCCTTTCGTTTGCCTCAGAAATGCTGATGAGAGTGCTGTGCTTGCTGTCTGTAAAATCCACCAAGTCTGTGGGAATACCTATAGTAAAGTTGTTCAATTCAAGTGCATAGGCCAAAAGCTGGAAAGCCCAGTTGTCTTGTGGTTTCAGGTTCTTGAATATGAGTGCTTTAATAAAAGTGACCTAAGCTGTCAAAGACACAAAGCATTCAGCTTTCCCCTTATCATCAGGGGGATTGATTGCACAAAGTGAGACTCTTTTGGGCAACTGGAAACTAAAACATAAGTCTGGATGTTTTATATCTTTCTGTTGTGAAACTTTGGAAACCCCTCACAGGGTGTTAGCCACCTAGATGGAAGGTGCAGGTTTGTGCATGCTGGATATGCACATCCTGAACATTTGTGTGAAATGAAGGTTTGGAAAATCCAAGGGATCTGATGTCAGGTTGCTAAAAATTTTCAGTTAAGAAACCTTTGTTATAATGTTATTCTGCAGATTTCAAAGCCTGTTTTCTTTAAGTAGCACACAGATATCCTGCTGAATGTATTTTTGGCCATTGCTGTGGACAACCTTGCTGATGCTGAGAGTTTAACATCTGCACAGAAAGAGGAGGAAGAGGAAAAAGAAAGGAAAAAGCTAGCTAGGTAAATTCATTTGCATATATCTACCTACACTCATATGCATGTATTTCTATAGGTATAATCACACACATGAGGCACATAGGTATGTGCAAGTAAGCATGTGTGTATATGTGAGATATATGTGTAACTTCTCTATTACCTGTGGGTGTGTATAGAATATATAGATATATATGTGATTAATTTAATTATATATGGAATTTTGCAATATTAATTTTCCTGTAAAAGAAGTCAAACTAAAGGGCACAGTGTCATGAGCTGAGGGTCCCAACAGTTGCAGTGGTGTGAGCAGAGGAAAGTAAGTCTGGGTGAGCAACTGAGCCTTCAGGGCATCAGCAGACCAGGAGTGAAATGCCATCAATGTTACAATCCCATCTGAATTTCCCTATTTCCTTTGGACCTTAAGTCTGTTGTTCCCAGGACAAAATTCAGCAGTTTCCTTCCCTTTAGATGCCACATGCTGTTCTTGCCATGCTACTTCTTCTCATGTTTCTGCAGACTCTTAGGAGGCATGAGCTGGATGTAGCTCTCTTTCATTCCCAGCTGCCAGCAGCAAGGAAACCTTTCCTTGCTGATGATTTCTGTTAATTGTCTTCCAGGCTGCTTGGAGAAGATCTCTGTGTCCTGCATGGTAGTCAGCATGGTAGTCAGCACATTTCCCTGGCTCTGGGAGTGCAGTAAGGGGTGTAACTTTGAGGGCAACCTAATGGAAGTCTACAAGATACTGGTTGAAAATGGTTCATGCCTCTGTCATTGGATGAAAAATTAGATCTTTGCTGACAGACCTAGAGTAGGCACATGCACAAACACACAGGCATGTACTCTCCCCACATGTGCATGCACACAGAGGTCATTGAGAAAGCTATAAAATAAAAGTATGCTACATAGAGTCAGGGCAGCCTCTTACCTTTGCCTGCAGATGACAACAAGCTGGAGCTTCTGGTATGTAAACTGGACTCAGAATGGAGGTGCCAGCCAGCTGATCATTCTCATGATGTGTACACCAAGTTCCTGAAAGAGAAACAGTTTTTTACCTTTGTAATTCTTTGCCTTTTATCTTGTAAAATTGATAGGACTGCTAGTCCTGAAAAGAAGCAGGACATAGAAAAAACAGCTGTGGAGGAAGAGGCAAAGGAGGAGAAAATTGAGCTGAAATCAATCACTGCTGATGGAGAATCCCCACCTGCTACCAAGGTAAGGTCTGCTGACAGCCAGCACTCTATGCAGTGATGATGGCATGAACAGCTTGGATTTCTAAGGGAATGAAAACTCCCTGTCTTGTCTGATAAAAGCTTTACTTACTCTCTTTCCCTTTCTGTCAGATCAATGTGGATGATTATCAACCCAATGAAAATGAAGAAAAGAGCCCATATCCCCCAACAGAAGCACCAGGTATGTCTCTTCTTTCCCTTATCCCAGATTCAACAGAGAAGCTCTGGTTTCTAATGCACTTAAAACCAAATTGGTTTGCTGGACATCTAAAACTGTCATGATGGGACAGGATGATGTGCTTACCTGTGTTTGCACAGGACTTGGTCCTTTTCAGTCCCTATACTGATTAGCCATATTTGATTTGCTTCTTTATAAAGCTCTGTATCTCCAAATATGAGCTTTACAGAAAACAAATTGTGTACAGATCTCTGTAGATGAAAATTGTGACTTAGTTTTCTGTCTGTTTTTTCAGTGCTTGGTGGTCATGTGAGACAACAGATACTTAGGAAGGGTAAAGTGCTGAATGCAGCTTTGCACTTTTTTCTTCTAAAAAAATTAAAGTGACTTATTAACATAATTCTAAAGGCATAACATCTCAGCCAAGAGCTGAAAAAAACAAGTTAGAGTATTAGACTAGTTTTCAAGTTTGGTGAACCTAATTAAATTCATCCTCATATATTTAAAAGATTGGTTGAAGAAATCTCAGAACTTGGAGCAGTTGTTCTTCAAGATCTCCTGAATGGGGAGTGGGGTTGGAGCAGAAGAATTATAAGGTATTCAGTTAGACTTCCATTCTTGGAAAAGTACTGGAACAAATGATTAAACAAAATATACAACTGCAAGATAAGGAGATGACTAGCAGCCAGTGTAGATTTGCCAAGAAAATAATGTCAAACTACTTTTATTTTTTTCTAAAAGGGACTGACAAGACTTGTAGACAGGAGAAAAGTAGAGGAGTCATACTCTTTAGCTTTGCTAAGGCTTTTGACTGTGTCTTGTAACACTCTCTTAAGCCAGCTAGAAAATCATGATCTACATGATTGGGAGAAGAATTGGTCAGACTGTTTATGTGGAGAGAGTGATGACCCAAGCAAGGGTCTACAACCTGAGAGCCCGTCCCAAGTTAATTCCAGTTCATCATTAATGACCTGAATGATGGAAGAGGAAATATGCTTATTACATTTGCAGCTGGCATGAAGCTAGGAAGGACAGGAAGCATGCTGGAGGGCAGCATTAGAATTCAAAGAGCTCTTGAGGAACTGGATAAATGGTCTAAATAAAATTGCAAGTGCCGAGCTCTATACATAGACAGGAATAAACAGCTCACAAATAAAGGATCTTAGGTAACAGTCCTTGTGGAAAGAATCTGAACCTTGTGATCACAAGCTCAACAGGTGCCCCAAACATTTTGCTGTCTTTCAAAAGGCAAGCAAGTAGTGACATGTATTTATAAATGGTGAAAAGATCCATTACTCCAGTTAGGGTCAGTGAAAGCTAATCATGGCACATCAACTGTTTTATTCTGTTCAGCATTGGTAAGATCTCATCTGGGATATTTTTGGGTGCTCTGCTTAGGGTAAGTGGGGTTGAAGTGGATGGAGTGTAGAAGAGTATGGTGAAAACAGTGCTAGCAGGAAGCAAGAACTAAGATTGAAAGAACTGGGGTCATTTGAAATAGGAAAGGCAGGGGAAATATCTTCACTTGCATAAAAGCCTGTTATGGGTAGGAGGGGAATTCTCTCCATTATGAAAAAGTAACAGATTGAAGATTCACACCAAGGGAGAATTTTCTAATGGTGAAGTTAGAAAAGATTGTGAAGATGGTTGTGGAAGCCCAGCATCACTGAATGTTATTAAGAACAGGTCAGAAAAATACCTGCCAGAGAAGGCTTAGATAGTAGTTGATCCTGGCTTAATGGAGCCATGAACCAGAGGGCCTTTTATGGTCCTCTCCTGCTGAGCTCCTCTGCATTCCTAGGGTTATATAACTGTTGTGTTCATGGTGGAAGTGAGACCTTTACCTGCCAGAGCCCAAGGGTTTCTCTGGGTAGTTTTGCAAAGTCTAAGATGTGTCAGAGTCCTGTCTCAGAGCCCCAGCTGAGGGGCTTGGAACTGACACACTTGTGTCTCCCAGAGCCTGGCCATGGGGCTCCTGCTGAAATTGAAATGGTAGTTGCTCATTTCAGAGTCCAGGTAAGGACTTATGCTGAGGCAGTTTAAAAGTTAAACAGGTTTGATTTATTAAAGCACCAGAGAGGTTTGGAATTGCTGTTGATAAATAGACTGGCTGCAAAGGGATGATGGAGCTCAAGAATTCCCAGGTGACATTGGCACTTGGAGTGGCCTGAGTTAAAGCACTGACAGGGGATGGGGACAAAAGCTACACTGGACACTAAAGGCACAGTTCTTACCAAGATGGTGTCCCTGTCTTGAGTGGAGGAAGAGGAGCACAGCCCATTGATCATCTCTACTAGACTTTCCAGTCTTCTCCTTCTACCCCCTCCCACATGCAGACGTGTATTCTCTGTGGGTTTTATATCCTAATTCTGTCTGTCCCTGCCTTCTTGGTGGTGTTTGGCATGATTTGGATGGCGAGTTGAGTGACAGTCATTTATGTTTAGCATGCACTCCTTTAGGCTCATTGGGGCATAAACTTTAATATTAATTTTGCCATTAATTAGGCAAAGGTCTCCTCTCAGACACTCTGCCCTTCAGGATTTGTTCGTGCTGCTGTTTTAGCTGAAATAGGGCCATCTTCACAAGATTCCCTCCTTCAGCCATTTTGCTGCCAGCTATAACAGATCTCCAGCCTCAGAGATAGCACAAGCTTCTCATGGTAATAAATACCTCAACCTTTCTCACAAAGCACACTGACTTAGCTGCATTTATGTGTCTCAGCAAGCTAGGCCATTATGGCATAGTAACAGGTTGTAATAGGTAGTAAAGCACATTCTCTGCTATTCCATGATTCCTAATAAACATCTGATAATAGGTTGATGTGATAGGATAAAAAAAAAAAAACAAACAAGACACAATAGTTGATTTTCAATAGGATTTCAGACAACTACAAAGGAAAACGGTTCATTGCATTTCCTTTTCAGTGGAAAAAAATCCCCACATTTACTCTACTTGTATTCATCCATATTTATAACCCATTTATCAGGAATAGAGTGTGGTTCCAACACCGTGCAGTGTTGCTTTAACATTACCTAGAGCAGAGCACTCTGGAGTTCATCTTCTCAGCACCTCTGAGTATACACAGGTACTTACTGGACACACAGCCCCAATTGCTAAGGGGTTTGTGGGAGACTTGAGTCAGAAGCACAAATTAAACCAGCTTGATACAGTTCTGTTTCTTAGCTGGCTTGGATTTTCAAACCATTACATTCTTTTTTAAAGTGAAGGTATGCTCATCTGTACATCAAATTTAAGCCTACAGGTGGTACTAGAATTAGGGTTAAGTTACCTTCAGTGGATAGCTTAGAAATAGTCCAGCACGTGAACTGTATGACAAAAACTACATCTACAGTTTCTATCATGGACATTTTATCTGCACCCATGCATAGGATTAGAGTGCAGAAAAATAAATAAAAACACTTTTGACTTCTGCCTTGAGGTGTCAATCCCTGGCTTGGTACATTTTTGAACAGAACCTAAAGTTTGAATGGATGGGCAGGTTTTCTGCTGTCTCTAAACTGTTAGAAATGCAAAGGGAACAGCATCTTGGTTATTTGCCATTGTACAATGCCATTTATAAACAGGCCTTAACTGTTTTATCAACTGCTTGTGAAATCCATTCTGCTGTACAAAGCTGAGAAACACCAACCCCCTCTCAGAGCTGATGTGGCACATCACATCTGCCTTGTGTAGTCAGTTCTGGGGAACAAGGCTCAAAGTCTTTCCTCAGCAGTAGCAGCAAGAATTTCCCAATCCCAGTGGTCCATCTGGGAGCACACCTTTTATTGCCACTTGCATCTGGATCCATTTCAGTTGTACTTTGACTGAAGCATCCTATTGCTGCTTTGATGTAGTCATCTGCTTCTATCTATTTTTTGTTTATGATCTATGCTGTTAATGCCTGTGACCTTTCCATAGCTGTGTCCCATTCCATCCTCTGAAATCATCTTTCACCCTAACCAAGTGTCCAAAACCAATTTGAATTGGACACTTCATTTGTTTTCCCTTTATTCTTTCAACTTACCTTGATCAATTTCCTATCTGTTTCTGCTGCCTCAACTGGTTTTCTCAATAACCTTTCCTGACTCCATTTGCCACACAGTGTTTCCCTTATCTCCCAAAATACTCTGTGTACTTACAGCTCATCAGATCACCTACCCTATTTGTTGGAAAGAGAGACTAGTTCTTCCAGAGGTTTGTGTACACTAGAAGGATTATTATGATGATATGTTTATTATAGGAAGACAGGGAGCTAGTCTTGCAGTCTAGTGCAGAAACAGACAAAGAATTCAGAATGTCAGATGAAGGTAAAAGCTTGGGATGATTCATGGGAGCTCAAAGCAAAGCAGTGTCCTTACACAGAAGTTCTGCTCTTTGTACAGTTAAAAAAAACCAAAAATTGAAAAACCCCTACTCATCATCAGATTTCTCACTTATGCTGCACTGTGGCCTCTGTGAGCTTCTGGCTTCACAACCAAAAGACATCACTATTCCAATGAAGCATAGTTCAAAAATAACAGTCCCAGACTTGGGTTTCTTTGAGGAGAGTTCAAAGCTTGATCTGAACTTAGCAGCTCTGAGTCATGTTTCTTTACCATTCCACGGCAAGCTTGTCTAGAAGAGGCACTTTTTAAATGTAAATATACCTTAGGTATAGAAAGCAGTGAAAGATCAGTTGTTGGCTTGCAGCTGCTGTGCTGCCTGGCCCATCTGTGAATTCCACATTGACCTTTGCTTCTATGAATTCTGGCAACTGTGACATACTGTTTCTGTATGCAGGTAGATAGCTTAGGTAGCGACCTGAGCTGAGGCTGTAATCATGTTTTTCTCTGCATATTTGGGCCTGTGTTTCCTTTCTTCTATGCCCTACAACCTACTTGAAATGAAAAATACTTAGAACATTATTCTTTATCTGTGTCTGAGGAACTGAATGTGTTTTCCAGCCTGAAGCTATGTGGCTGCCTGAACATTAATATATTAGTTGATGTGTGGCAGACACAAGAAAAAGAGAGCAGTGTTCTTTATGGTCTTCATGGGGCTGACCCTTCTGCTAAGAGTCCATTTTCCTGAGGCACTGTTCCATACCCATTAAAAAGTGTTTTTTAAGCTTTTGTCATGGTTTAGGTCCAGCCAGGCACCACACACCTGCTTGTTCCCTCCTCTCCCCACCCCATAGGATGGGAAGGAGAATCAGGAGAAATAGGTAAAACTAAACAAGGGTTTTTTTCTGAGCAAAAGAAAAAGAATTACCTAACAGTAAAGGCACAGAACATGGCCTCAGAATACTAAGCTTCTTAAGTAAGACTCAAATGTGGTGCATGAGCATCAGTATTATGAACTGTTAAAGAAGGAAAGGAATTTGCTTACCTTGATCATTGTCAGCCCACTCTGAATCCTGCAGATAAAGGTGCAAGTGGAAAGCATTGTAATACTATATAAATGTGAGCATTAACATCCATTTTACAAGTGCTATACACAAAATTATTTCTGAAAGAATGTTTCTTCGGCTAATAAAGCCAATAATATAAAGTTTATTACAACATAAAATTGAACTGTTAAAAAATAGACTGCCTTAAAACATTCAAACTCTGTGTACCAGCTCAAACATTAATACAAAAATCTAGTAAGTGAATTTGAGCTGAACTCTTGCTACTGGAAGTGTCAAGAAAGAATCTTATTTGTATGTAATAATGACATGCATTGAAAAGGCCACTTTTTTTTTCTGCTTCTGACATCTAAGATGTGTGCTGATTCATCTGTTCTTTCTGATGTGTCCATTACCAGATTAAGTACAGTACCTGACCATAAAGAAACAGTCTCTTCCTGGAATTTATCTCATTTTATGGACTTAAGATAAACCTTTTACCTACAGTTTCTTCATTTTCATTGACTGAAAGATGAATCAATTGTATTTAACCTGTCAGGCTCCTTTCTTAAAGTATTTCTTCCTTTCTTGTTGATTGAGAGCATTGAGATCTTTAAAATAGCTGAATCCTGTCATGTCATTTACAGAACAGCATCTGGCTTCAGCAGGTAGGAGAAATCCTCAGAGGTGGAAGGTTCTCTTCCACATACCACTTGCCCCCCATCTCTGCACTTTTTTTTCCCTTGAGTATGCTCATTGTTCTGCACAGTGCCTGGAGATCTGCTCCATAAGCATCAGGTTTGAGAGTCTCAGCCTCTATACCCCATGGATCAGTACAGGCTGGGGGCTGATCTGTTAGGAGAGCAGCTCTGGGGAAAAGGACCTGGGGGTCCTGGTGGACAGAGGGATGACCACGAGCCAACAATGTGACCTTGCAGCCAAGAAGGCCAATCCTGGGATGCATTAGGAGAAGTGTGGCCAGCAAATCAAGGGAGGCTCTCCTCCCCCTCTGCTCTGCATTGGTGAGACTCCACCTGAAATACTGTGTCCAGTGCTGGGCACCCCAGTTCAAGAAAGACAGAGAACTACTGGAGAGAGTCCAGCGCAGGGC
>JAOEGS010002537.1:62914-88214 GCA_025447755.1 Corythornis vintsioides | reverse complement strand
TGGAAGGGAGCTAGAAGATCATCTAGTCCAACCCCCCTGCCCGAGCAGGATCACCTAGACCAAGTCACCCAGGAACATTACAATTCATTCTTCAGAGGGGAGGTATTAATTGTGAAGTGCTACACACTAGTGACCTGGATGGGAGGATCTTCCAGAAAGAGCAAATAAGAAAAAGAAACTTGGTCCAATGGGAATCATGATACTTAGCTTTATTCCAAGCTCTTTGATTCTCTGCATCCATTCAGGACAGTTAATGGTCCATCCTGGAGCTGTCATAACCTGTTTGTAAAATGTGGTGATAACGTTCTGCTACTTCCTAGGATGTTGTAGCTTTAGGCCAGTGGAAGACCATCAAACAATTGATGTGCTGAGTGAGAATCTGCAGAGTACTGATGACTGTGACTGTTGATCCTGCTTCTGTCGTGCCACTTTGTGCTGGCTGATCTGTTAATTTGTTTAATAAATGTATAGATTTACTTGACTATGTGGAACTCTGTGTATCAGGGAGTTACTGAAGTAGTGTCACATCTAATAAAAAATAAACTCCCAGTTGTAACCATTACAGGTTGGCAGCTCACATATATTCCACAGCTATGTCAAGCAGAAGGATTTGTCAGGTCTTTTGGGCTTTCTGTCAAGGCCTTAAGAATGGCACAGTTTTCATTTTGACCTGCTGTTTCTTTCTTACAGACCTAACTAGACTCTTCATATATTAGCAAAAAAAACTATTCCCAAAATCAGTAGGAGGGCCTGATATCATACAGCATGGAGAAGATGCTCAGTCAGGGGTTTAATCTTGGAAGAGGCTCTGTTACAGTAGATAGCTGTGTTCAGTAATTAAAATTAAGTACTTAAGTCATTCTGATTAATTCAGTGCTAGTTTTCACATCCTTAAATATAAGTACACAATTGATGTGTGGGATCAGAGGCTAAACACCCTGGAGGATCAAACTCTGGGTGGTCAGTATATCTTTAATGCTGGAGTCACCTGGAGTTTCATTCTTCTGTGAATGGAGTTCCATTCTTCTATTTCCTTGGAGTGCTTCTTTGAGCCTTATCTATGGCTGTCCTGTGATTACTACATTTTGACACAATTTCCATGTCATAGATACCTACGGAGTATTTGACAGCTTGCCCTGCTTAAAAAAATACCTTGCCCATGTTTCATTCCCTTCATTAATACACCAGAGATCATAAAAGCCAGGAGAATGTAGACCAAGCCTGCCCAGATAAGAAAGCAAGGTGCATGAAGGGCACATCAGGGAGTAGTTTCCTTACCAATGAAGTGGTGTAGCAAAGATTTGACTCCCTAACTGTCCTAAGCAGCCTAGAGCTATGTAAGATTTCAAACAGGAAAGAGTGGGTGACATCCATCTGCCCTTAAAGCAAACCCTCTCTATTGTTGTATGCCCAAAACCTTCCAATACTTTCTTCCAGGTCCAGTGCCATCAATGTGGTGAAGATCCTGCGTGTTCTGCGAGTCCTTAGACCACTGAGGGCCATCAACAGAGCCAAAGGACTAAAGGTTAGAAGAGTCTCAGTGCATTCTATAAACTATAAATTCAAGCTGTTTGGGGTTCAAGGACTTTTGCAGTAAGTCAAGTAGTGTTCCTGCTGAATCACAGAATGGTTGAGGTTGAAAGGGACCTATGGAGATTGTCTTGTCCAACAACCCTGCTACCAAGAGCAGGTTGTCCAGCACAGTGCCCAGATAGCTTTTGAGTATCTCTAAGGAGGGAAACACCACAACCTCTCTGGGCAGCCTATTCCAATGCTCAGTCATTCTCACAGTTTAAAAAAAAAAAAAAAAAAAAAGTGTTTCCTAATGTTCAGATGAACCTCCTCTGTTTCAGTTTGTGCTCATTGCCTCACCTCCTGTCAGTGGATACTACTGAAAAGAGCCTGTCTCTGTCTTCTCTGTGCCCTCCCTTCAAGTATATACATTGACAAGATTTCCCTGAGCCTTTTCTAGGCTGAAGCTCCTTCAGCCTTAACTGATGGGAGAGATGCTCCAGTCCCTTAATCACCTTTGTGGTCATTTGATGGGCTTCCTACAGTACATCCATGGCTCTCTTGCCTGGAGGAGCCAGAACTAGACATAATGCTCCAAGTGTGGCTTTATAAAAGCTGATTAGAGGGAAAGGATCACCTCCTTCAACCTGCTGACAGTACTTTGCCTAATGCAGCCCAGGGTACCATTCATCTTTTTTTTGCAGTGAGGGCTCATGTTCAACCTGGTGTCTACCAGGACCCCAGACCCTTTTCTGCCAGGCTGCTCTCCAGCTGGGTGATCCAGCACCACCACTGAGGTTAAATGATGTAGTTTGCTAGGGTTGCAGGTGGGTTTACTATGTTAACTATATATTTACTTTATTAACTTAGTCTTCCTGTATTAGATACACCCTTTTCTGTGGGCTGGTAGGTGCTCAATATGTAAGTCAGTGCTGCTGAAAGTTTCAGAGAGCTGGGCTCTGGTATTTTCCTATCCTTCACTGGCTGCTTCTAGGGGTACAATGAGGAACATAGCAAAGTGGCCCTTTCTCCCACTTCCTGAGACATTACTTCATGGACAATGGTTAAATTAAATTCCTTTATTTGTATTTTTAGTCTTGAGCTTCTCCCTTAGCCAGAACAGCTCAGAAAAAATCCTGCAAGTTACTTTTGTTCCTCTCTTTCATTTGCAGCACGTGGTGCAGTGTGTGTTTGTCGCCATCCGAACCATTGGAAACATTGTGATTGTCACCACTTTGCTGCAGTTCATGTTTGCCTGCATTGGAGTTCAGCTGTTCAAGGTAAAGCCATGGAGCTCATCCATCCATCCATACACTGAGCTGTATTACAGGGTAGGAAGAAAAATAGCACAAAGAACCCCAAGGAGGTGGAGATGGAGTCTTCTGTGTGAAAGGCACTGTCAGCATGACCTGGGCTCCTGCTACCAGCAGTTCCCCAGAACTGGATCAGGCAAATACAGAAATCATCAGTAACATCAGTAACCTTCTTCTTCCCTAAACAGCCTGTGGCATGACTTAGTGCCAGAGAGGTGAAGGAGGCTGTTCTAAAGCATTGGTACTTGCAGGCTGTCTCCCATCTTGTAGGGGAAGGCACGTGCCAGGTAATCCTGGGAGGTTATTCATTCACTTTGTTATGTCTGCTTTTATTTCACCACCCTTCTGACAACTCCAGTGTTCTGCAGCACTCAGTGGCCATGCAGCACAGGACACACACATGAAAGTAGTGTGCAAGCAGATGAAAGCCTGTGCTACCCTGATGCAGGCAACTCTTGACACAGTTTGCTGACATCTGCCTGCAAAAGAGCCTGTAAACATACTCATAGTAGGTTAAGCAAGTAATAAACACAGCTTTCTTCCCACATGATCTGCCCTAACCCTTGCAATGTCAGGAAAGGAACCTTCATTCCTCTTTCCTTCTTTCAAGGGCAAGCTGTACAGCTGCACAGATAGCTCCAAGCAGACAGCAGCAGAATGCAGGTGAGTCTGACCTTTCCCACTCTCAAAGCCTCAGGCATAAAGTGAAGGCCTGCTATGTTCTCACTTTGCTCTCCACCCACAGAGGGTACTACATCACCTACAAGGATGGTGAGGTCAGCCAGCCCATGATACAGGCCCGGAGCTGGGAGAACAGCAAGTTTGACTTCGACAATGTCTTGACTGCTATGATGGCCCTCTTCACTGTTTCAACCTTTGAGGGCTGGCCAGAGTGAGTGCTTCTTGGACCAGTGCAACACTAGCAACGTGCTCATTCATTTCAAAAGAGAAAAATCAAATGCAGAACATAGTATTTCCCATTCTAAATATTTAAATAAGTCTAAAGCATTAAATGTAGCAATAGTAGCAGCAGTCACTGTAGTATTATGCACTTAGTAAATGCCTCAGGGCTTGCAGGAATTACTGTTCCTGTGATTGTAAAAAGTGCACAACACTGTCACTAGCTCTTAAAAAATTATTGTAGTAGCTATGATAGCAGTATTTGTTACAAATACTATGTATATAAATGGATATAAAATGCCTGTCAGGCACTTACTGGTATTGCTAGGTGTTGCAGTTTTCCCAGTGGAGCCTGCAGGGTGATACAAGACATGGCTGGGCTGTTCCTGCCATATGGGCAGGCATGGGATGTCTGACCAGGATGTGCTGTCTATGCCCCAGGGGCTGAGGCCTCCCACAGCTCCTCTCTGTCATTGACATGGGCATGCAGGTTATCAAGGGGCTGACCCTGACCTTTGTCACTGGGTGATGCCAACAGAAGAGTTAACAAATGTTAGAAGGGCTGAGATTACCCTTTCTCACAGAACACAGTCCTCAGTAGCACAGACTCTCCTGTCTGCTGTAAACTGAAGGGCATGCTTTTCTTTTAAATGTTGTTAAGCTATTAAAAACATTTCATCCCTGAAAAGGCTCAAATATGTAAAGTTAGCAAGAGCCATGTCTTTTCTATTGCTGAAAGAGTTTGCACTACAGATCAGTGCTCTGAGAGAACTAATTTTGGTGCAAGTAGAAGAAAATCATAAAGTTAACCTTTATAACATCACCTATAAAGCCTCAAGGCAGTTGCAGATTTTTCTCTGCATTGGGCTCCTGTTTGCTTTCAGGTTGCTGTATAAGTCCATTGATTCCCACATGGAGGATGTAGGACCCATCTATAATCACAGGGTTGAGATCTCCATCTTCTTTATTATCTACATCATCATTATTGCTTTCTTCATGATGAACATCTTCGTTGGTTTCGTCATCGTCACATTTCAGGAACAAGGCGAACAAGAATACAAGAACTGTGAGCTGGACAAAAACCAGGTAATTTCCAACACCTTGTTGTCACTAAAGGTAGAAAATCCATTGAAATGAAGCATTTAAGAGAGAAATACATACAGAGAGGAACATGTGAAGATTGCCAGCAAGATAAAACAATAAGCTGGCTTCACTGCCATCTCTCAAGAGTCAGGGAAAATAAATCTTGCTGTAAGAGTTGCTCAAAGGACAAATTTTACTTAAAAATGTGTGCTGTACCTTTTGGTTCAATGAGATTGGATGAGCAGGACAGCATTGTTTGGCTAAAGTGAATGCATATGGAACTCTTCAACAGGTAGAATATGTCATTGAGATTGCAACCTGAAAGAAATTCCCCTACAATTTTTACTGCAGTAAAAACTTGAAACATGATGTATTTTTATTATATTTGAGGTAGCTGGCCAACCCTGTGTTTCAGTTTTGATCTGTAAACTCACCTTGCCTCTTTCGCAGCGCCAGTGTGTAGAGTATGCTCTGAAAGCCCGGCCCCTGCGGAGGTACATCCCTAAAAACCAGTACCAGTACAAAGTTTGGTATGTGGTCAACTCCACCTATTTTGAATACCTGATGTTCGTTCTGATCCTGCTGAACACCATCTGCTTGGCCATGCAAGTAAGTAAGCAAGGAGAAAACCTTTCAGGTTATGAATTACTAGACTTTGCTGGGGAAAATGTAGACACGGCCAAGGTTAAGGCCTACCTTAACCTTCACACCATGTGTTGAGGGAGAGGGACAGGGACATGATAAAAACCATTGTACCACGTTCACTCCTGATGACATTTAAGTTAAAAGGAGGAATCTGCCTCTCTTCCTGCTAGTTGAGATCCCCACTCCTTAACAAGTCTTTCTTTTCCCATTATACAGACTCCCAATTGCAGTTCCCCCTCCATTGGCCTTCTTTCTGGTCTCTCTCTGCCCTTTCCATTTGATTGTGTGCTACACTCTTCCCTTCTCTAGTTTGTACCTTACTGTGAGTCTAACTCTCCACTCACTCCTACACTAACTTCCCTTTTGACCTTAACAACTCACCACTACATTTTCCACTGGATCAGTCCCACTATGCCCCACTCCCAGCCTCCCATGAAAACTAGCCTCAGTTTCCTATCACTCCTATATAGAAGTTCTATGTAGAAGTTCCATATAAGTCTATATTCACAATCAGTTTTAACCTAATTTTCTCTCACAGTCTCCAGTCGAATCTCACCAGATTTCTTGACCTTCCTACTTTTTCTTCATGTTTCTCTTTCCTGTTGCCATTGAAAAAGCTTCTTCTGCTGTCTTGCCAGCAAAGGAATGAGGCAGAATGAGCACAAGAAAGCCCTCTGCTCTCATCTGAAGTTATCTACTGCCCTGCTGTCATGAAGCAATAGAGAGGGACTCTGAAGCTTTGAAGCATGTTCAGATGCTGTGACAGTGGTGAATGCCCAGAGCAGGTAGAGCTAGAAGCTGTGAGATGTTTGTGAACCCACCGGCAGGACAGCATCTCTGGACATTCTAGGAAGTCTATATTCACTTTAAGAGTACACTGTGGCCAGATTTGGGTCAAATGTCATAACAGACAGCAAATACAAAAGCCACATTCCAGTAAAACTCCAGGTTTTTAAACAGAGTCCTGCAGGTACCAGAATCCTCCAAGAAAAATGTTGCAAGAAATTTTGAAAACCCTTCAACAATATATTTTTCCCTGGCTTTCAGCTGCATCTGAATTGTTTTAACTGAAACTCCTTTAAATAAATCACCTTGAGCCAATGCAGAATATGAAAATTCATCCCAGATGGTTAAAGTTCACCAAAGTTCAGCATCTAGAAATGAGGTCTTATGACATGAACTGAGAGATGACAGAATAAGGCAATGCAATCAGTCTCATGCATTATGAGCTGGAAACAGGCATATGAAGGTGGCATATGAGGTGGCCCCATTTGCAGAAGACACTACTTGAACCAGTCATTAAAGAGGGAGAGTAACTTCATAAGATCTTAATAAAGTTAAGTGAATGGGCAGCATGATTGCAAATTTAATTCAGAGTTGACAAATGCAAGATAATGTATATTGGAAAGATATGATTTGAGCTGCTCATGTACTTTACAGATCCTGAATTAAATGTAATTACTTGGGGAATGACTTGATACCATTATTAACAGCTCAGTGAAGCCACTGTTCACTGTGCAGTAGCAATCAAACAAAAAAGTAATCCAAGAGTTAGGGAAGGGTAAGATAACAAACACAATTGGAGACTGACTTGTACCATTATGCAAATTTATAATGAGCCTGCAACTGGAACAATAAGTGGGGGTTTGGTGGCCTACATTCAAAAAGATATTTTTTTAAAAATAATGATAGGAAATACATAGCCAGATGGCAAAAATGGATAAATGTTGGAAATGCTGGTGTGAAAAGGGAGATGGGAATTCTGATTCGAAAAGATGGAGTGTGCTAGTGTGTTCTTTAGAGAACCTCAACACCAAGGGAGATCAGGAGGGCCCCTGTGGATTCCTACCTTGCTGATACATCCCCTCCTCACACTGCTGCTGGGATGCTGTTTTTCAGCACTACGGTCAGAGCTGCATGTTCAAAGAAGCCATGAATATCCTCAACATGCTCTTCACTGGCCTCTTCACTGTTGAGATGGTCCTGAAATTAATCGCCTTCAAACCCAAGGTAGGTGCTACAGGCATAGAGTTTTCTGACCTCTCTGTGTGTGTGCATGTGTGTGGGGCAGCTGTGAGGAGAAGGAGGAGGTGAAACTTTCTGATCTATTACCCCACCAATAACTGAGCTGGACAGTTGCTCTCTGGATTGGAGTCTCACATATATTTAATAACTTTTTCACTGGAGAGTAGACATACAAAAAAATCCAAAACATCAACTGCTGATAGAGAAGGTTCCTAGTGGTCTGTTTTCATTAAGTTATAATAGTGACACTATGTTAAGGCTATAACACTGTAATGTTTTCCATTCTGAATGTTATTCTAATGCTCTCTCTGACTTTCCTTAAATGAATTATAAATAGCATCCCATGATTTGTCTCCTGGCCCAAGTGAAGTTAATCAGTCATGACTCACTTTGAGTTACAAACTTTGCAAAAAAAAATTTCTTCTGGGAGGGCTACATCTTGATAATGGTTTGGATTGCTTTAGATCTGAATTTAAGATTTTATTGATAATAATCAGTACCCTATCAGGTCCTGTCCATTGGACTGTGGCATTCTGCTAGTATGGCTGCACCATGGGGTATGATTATAACTAAAAGCTCTTCCAACTGAGTTGGCACTGCTGCTGCAGGACAAGGACAAAGATTCTGACCTTACACAAGGCTTACTTCTTTGGGGTTTAAATTCAGTGACGTGTCATAAGGAGTAGAATTCAGATACCTAAACACAGATACCTTGTGCCATTTCATATCTTCAGTGATACCTTGACACATGGGGTTGTATCTTGAAGGACTCCTTGATACATTGGGGTTGGCAAGTACTGCCTGAAGCATCAGCTATGACATTGATAAAGATGAGAACAGTCATGTCTGGCAGTCATGCTTATCCTTCATGTTAAACATTTAAGGGATCACTGAAGTTATGAGCTCCTCCCAGCTCTAACCTGAGATCTTCTTCATCCTCAGCTCAGAAACTTTGCTCTCTGATTCTACTGAATTTGATTTTACTTTTTCTTGTTAATTCTGTGTTTATTCATACCTGGCCTTTCTCTCCTTCTTCCACACCTTCTAGGACTTCTTTTTTAGAAGAGTCTCAATTTTCTTTTCTTTTTTTTTTTTTTTTTTCTTGAGCCCAATATCACTATCCTATCTTAGATGCTGTTGTCTGGGAGATTAGGAGCATCTTGGGAAGTCTTGTTGAAGAACTGATTTTATTTATTTATTTTAGTGAAATCTCAAACCACTGTCTTGGGAGGATCTAGAAGGATCATAATCTGTTTCAGAAGGGATTGTCATTTTCAGGAGAGCTCTGCCTTTCACTTCTGAGATTTTGCTATGTCTGTTAGCAAGCAGATCTTTTGGCAATTTGTAAAAGTACCATGTGCACACTACATACCCAGAAACGTATCTCACAGGCTTTATAATGTTCTTTTTATTTTATGGTTCTACTTTACAGCAGATTCTTAACCTTAAGAAAGTTGAGATTCTCAGCAGAATTTATTTTGAGCATTCCTATGAGTTCAACCAGACTGAATCCTGTACACATACAAGGAAGGCTTGAAGTGACATGGTTGCCTCTAACAGTAAAGAATTGGTGCAGGTGATACTGGAGCTCCTTTCTGCTTCCAGTGTCTTACTATCCTGTGTTCAATCTCCTTTTCAGATTTTGATGCACAACAAAGTATTCAATAAAACCAACTAGGGATAAATTTGTATCCTGTAGATAGCAAAACATTGGGACAGATTGCCTAAGGAGATTGTGGAATCTCCATAATTTTAGATTTTAGTATCAAATTAGGGGAATCTTTCTTTAGAAACTGCTTAGGAATGTGTGGTCTGCCTTGAGACAGGTAAATGGACTAGACCATCTCATGAGGACACTCTCAGCCCAATTTTCCATTATTTCCAACCTAAATCACCAGCTACTACACTATAGCAAAAGTAAGAATATAAATTTTCCTTGTGACCACATCATCAGAGTATATTAAGAATAAAGTCTTCTCAACAAAGGATCAGACAGCAACCTCAGGTTGGATCCTGCCCCTTCTGAAAGAATAGCCAGCAAAAAGACTACATCTGTTTCCAGTCCTAGTCTGGACTGTATGCCAAGAATAATACTAACTCTTAAACTGCTATTTTAATTCAATACCTTCAGGAAAATAAACAATTTTTTAAAAAAAAATGGAATGATTTACAGGGAATTAAAACAGGAATAACTTGTGAAAACTATTAATACAGCAAAAAAATACTTGCCTCCAGCAGTAGATTCTCACTGTATTGAATACCAGTTTAGTAATTCAAGCTTGGAAACATCAAAATTCCTTGTATAACTTGCCACTGTCTGTTAGTAATTTGACCTCCAGCCTTCATTCCTTGCTCCATATTGGCTCAACCTGCTCTCCAAAGAAGGAAACCCCCTCTCCCAGATGACCACTTGGACTGATGTGGACCAGCACTGGGGGGCACAATCTACTCTTTAGGTTGCACACTGGATTGAAGCTGACCTTGCCTAGGAAATATTCTTCCAGCATGGAGAAAATTGTTACCTCAGCTCTCTGCTTTGCCAGACCTTGTGTCCTCCTACCACTCAAGGTATAAAAACAAACTAGAGGGATGTTGGCCCCAGGATCACCAGCTGGAAAAGTCCAAAAGGATTTGTCACCTGGATGAACATGGCTACAGCACAACCATCATCCTCTCCCCTCTAACCAACCACAGAGGAAGAAATGTGAAGTGATAGAAGTGTTACCCAGTGAAATGGCAAGTCTTTTCAATTTGAAGAAGGCCCTAAAATGAGAGAACTGTAAGATTTATGAGTGACAAGAAAGCAGGAAGCTTGGTTAACTGAAGGTATTGTGTCCTCACCTTAGCCAAAAGCCCCAGGAGAATGTGGCAGGACAGAACTGAGCCCAGAATTGCAGCTGGCAAATCTTCCCTTTTTCCACCTTTGTGGTGCTTGACCCAACAGTGGATGCTGCAGCTAACCTTTAACTTACAGCAAGCCACGTGGCAACCAACTTGTAACTCTGAAGCAGCCACAGAACTCTCTCTTGCACAGCCACATCCAAAAGGCATCTTGGAATGGAAGGTCTGCAGCAGCCTCAGAGGATCATGATTTTCTCCATCTGTGCAAGGTAGAACAAACTGCTATTTCTTCATACCTTAAACAGAGAGAATTGCAAAGGGAACTGGGGCAGAGGTGCTCAGCTCCTAGCAACCTAACTTCTTACACAACTCACCACAGGGATGTGCCCATGCAAAACAGCTTTGGAGGAAGCCTAATATGGGGAGTTCCTGCTGCAGGCAGTGGTGTGGCCATCACTATTATATGAATCAATATAATGCATTACAGTGCTACCTGTGTATTACATACATAACAACAGAAAAGGTGACAGTCCCTGAATGAATAGATATTTTTACTGTATCCAGATGTGGTTTTTTACACTCCTGTTCTGTGAGGAGACAAGACCTTCTTATTTGATACTCATAACACTAAAGGTGAAAAAAAAACAAACACAGTCAGTTGCTCAGACATTAAGTAGGATCACATATGTGCCCGACTGCAAAGAATCAATATGTATAATCCAGCCCTGCACCTACTTCTTGTGACAAAACCAAGGATTTATTCACTGAAAGACCAGCTGTAGGAATAAGGAGCCAAGTCTGAGTCAGGGCTCATCTCCTAACACTTAGGGAAAGTATGTGAAGGGCGTAGTAGAAAGACAAGGGCTTTCCTAACTAAACATACTGTTAGCATTGAGATTGGTTGGTCTAGTCAGGAAGTCCCTTTGATACCTGTCCTTTTTGTTAGCCATCTTCTGTGAGCAGAGTTCTGCTGCATTTGGTCTCCAAGGAGGCAGTAGAGGGGTGCAGGAGCTGGAGCAGCTGCTGCTGGTATAAGTGGTTCATGCCAGGCAGGAACAAATCCAGCTTTTGAGATCCCTTGTGTTTCTATGTGGCACATTTTCTGGAAGTGAGCATCAGTTATCCCAGTTTTTTTTTTTTTTTTGGTTTGTTTTTTTTTTCAGGATAAATCTAAGCACTGTATAAGACAGCTCATCTATATCTGATGCAGTCTTGACAGGAGGGTGTGCTAACAGTGAGAAAGAGAGATTTGGGATGATTAGGGCTGCTGATAAAGAAAACAGCCCCTGCATGTCCTGCATCTCCTTACAGAGCATTAACTCACTGCTCTGAAGCAAAACTCCCAAATGGACCCGACTGTTTGTCTTGGCTGGGGCTCATAAACTGATTCAATACTAGTTACTTCAAAGAGACAGACAGGCTGAAGTAACACTTGAGCCAAGGCCTTTTGCTGCTTTGTTTTTCTAATTTTATAAATTCTCCAGCCAGTCTGGTGAGCTATTTTCCAGTTCCTGCATGGAGCAAGCTGCTGCTGCTTCGTGCTTTTTCCAGAGCAAGCTCCTAAAGGGAATGAGAGATCCTGTGCTGTTTGGGGTGCTCACAGCTACCACTGTCCTAGCTTCTTAAAGAAGAAATTCCCACAAGCACCAGTCCATGAAGGACCAGCTGCTCCACAAAACCTGCCTAGGGTTTATCTTTTCAACTCCAAGGCAGTGACTTAGAATTTCTACCCCTGTGAAGCTGCACCATCTGTCAATGTACGTGCTAATATGCATGGATATTCCTTCAGGAATTTCAGATCTTTCCATCTCTTTTACTGATGAACCACATCTACTTTTTCTTTCAGTAAACATTTCATCTCTCCCCCAGTTAGCTAGGGAAGGACTAGTAATCCAAGAGCTAAGGATTTTCTCCCACTGTCCCTGTCATCTCAAACTAAGGAAGAGGTATCAGTGGAACTACTCCCATGCATAAAGTAAAGCATATGTTCATGTATTTTGTCAAATCCAGGCCTGTGTGTGGAAAGGGAATCTTGGGGATTTCCTCTGTGGTATTACGACTATCAGAGAAGCTACAGATCACAAGTCTATTCCATTTACCAGACACTGTCAGCACCTTTCTTCCCTGGGTGTTTATGGATGTGACTTGTAAGGCAGCCTGTAACAACGCCATCTGTCCTGCCTCAGAGAGTTAGTTCACTCTCTCATTTATCACTGCTACTTGACTCTGAATTCCTGCCATTCTCTAATGTCATTTTCACCTAGCAGAGCTCAGACTTTCGTGTGCTGCTTCAAACAAGTTTCACACTCAGCACAAGGTATATAATCCCATGTGATCCCAGGAAGGGCTATGATCCTCTGAGTAGTGGAAGTCATGAGTATCGCCCATGGTTACTTCTTGGTTTCCATTTACCAATGGATCTACCTGTCCTCAGTGTTTCTTTCTCCCCTGATGTATTTACCCTTCTTTATTCCTCTTCAAGCTTCTCTCAGTCAACATTTATCATGCATTTGATGCACTGATACCTCTTCTCAAACCTGCAAAATGACTCATCTGTTTTTGTTCCTTTTTTACTACTCCACTTCCCATACATTCATGCCTATAAACAGATCTTTGAGCAGTCTCTCCTAAAGTTACATGGGCTACTTCATACTACTTGCATTCTTTCTCACCATAAGGATAATGTGTCATCCTTGGTCAGGATAGATACTTCAGCTTTTTCACAAACTGAAGTTTAGATCAGATCTGTCCCCTTGCACCACAGGAACAAGGTTGGTTAATTAAGGATTTCACTGCTTTTTGTACTTCATTCTAGTACCTGTAGAAATACCTGTATAGCTTAGGGTTTTGCCCTGGCATCATTTATAACAATGTTTTCTTTTTCCAGCTTAAAAGGAGAAAGCAAAGGAAAGACATTCTGCACTGATACAAAGATGTCAGGGAAACTGTTTACAACTGAGTGGTCTTTTGCTCAGAATAGGAAAACATTTTGGGTCTATCCAACAGACATAGGAATCACATATAGTTAAAAATCACATGGTCTGGGATGAAGTATGGTGGTATAAGTTAGTGGGTTTAGTTGTGCAAGTGTACACACAAGCCCATGGTGCATGCAGCTGCCTCCCTCTTATGGAGTTTGGACACAGAATTCTGGTTGTCAAATGGCTCTTTGCAGATTTTTCTCTGCTGGTTTTGACAGGTTCTTAACCTAAGTAGTCATCTAATTGTTTCCTCTCCCCAGCTTTGGTATTACCCTTTCTGTTTGGAGAGGTAGCACCTAGACACGCAGCATTTGCTGACTGAGTCATCTACCCAGTGCAATAGGAGTCTCCAACCAATCAAACTGCCTGTGCTTGGAATGAGTGTTCAGAAAGGCAGCAGAAGGGTTGAGAAAGCAAATGTGTTTCAGGATCTGTGGGTGGGGAAGAAATATACCTCATTCCACAGAAAGGAGGAGAGAGCTCTGCTTGATGTTGGGTAAGAAATAGTGAGCAGGGAGAGAACCAGGAACTGTCAGATAAGAGACTGGGAGCTGAAGCAAGTGAGAGAGCTAAGCAAACAGGAAGGACCATGTCTGGAGGGGAGAGAGAAATCAAACCTGGAGGGGAGGAAAAGCCATACACAGATAATGAAGAGTGGGAATGGAGAGAATATCCTTAAAGGCAGAAAGGAAAACAATTAAGCCAGGATCCTGAAAGATAAAAGTATTGATAAAATGGAGAAAGAAATGATGGGATGAAAATGATGCAAGGAAAAGAAAACCAGAAACAGGGCTGAAGGAATAAGTACACATAGAAAGGGATTTTTAGTTAATTAAAAACTAAATTAAAATCCATAGCTTTTAAGCTAATGAACATCTTTTTGTATTCTCCATTTTATTGAAGTTCCCTGGCAGACATCCCAGGTCTCCATGTTCAAACACATCAGTATCTCAGCCACAGAGCCTTACTGTCTGCTGTCTTATCAGAATAATTTGCAGTTAAAGTTGGGTGCAAATGTATTTCCCTACTTCAGTGAGTTAATCTCTGCCCCATTGCAGAAATGCATCAGCATTCTACCTCAGAAATACTTTCCTTTTTCACCTCAAGTTGCTTTTTTTTTTCTGGATGAAGTCTGAATGTAGTGGATATTCCTCTGGCTCTTCTGTACAGCCAGTAGCCCAGCTGGAATTAATCTCAGGTGCTTCAGCAAGCCCAGCAGCCCTATGACCAGAAACCCCTGACATCTCTGTAGTGCAAGGCCAGACACTGCATTGGATGTGTGCATTGTCTGATGCTCTCAAGGAAGTGCTGAATCAGGCTCAAGAGTTTTGGAAATACACTAGAAAAGGCAAAAATAAATTCTTAACCCCTCATTCCTTTTTACTCTGCTTTCCCCTTGCTGCAGTTAACCTGTCTGCCAGGACTTTCATGCATTTTGCAGAGCATACACATCATGGGGGTATTTGACCATATGGTCTCTTGTGCCCACAGGTCTGGGAGGAAGAATAAGCTTCTCTTCTAAACCCTTTCTGCAAAAGTAAATACTAGACATACTGTATGCTGGAGTAGCATGTTTAGGTGACTTCATTATGAAGAAATATTTGGGATAATTACTCTGGACGTGGCTGATCAGGTCATCCCAGTCCTTTATACCCATCAGCAGGTTGGAACAGAGAGCCACCAAACAGACTTGCTCCTGGATGCCACTTGCCTGATAGAATTTCTGTCTGCCCCATGTGTCCAGTAGAAAGAAAAGACAGGCTAAAAAAGTAACTGAACCTCCTGTAGCACAGTCAGTGCCCCAGCACTCTCATAGCACCTTGGTGTTGAGACTTTCTCACTGAACATAGAAGGGCCAAGGCAGCTGCTTCTGTTATTCCAAGCCTTAAGTTGAAGCTCCAGGTGAGCCTTTCTGCTGCCCACATGTTGAGAGGCTGTGACATTAAACAGGAGAGGAGCTACATTCTGAGTGCAGGCCCATCAAATATATACTTAGTATACCTGATGGACCTATAGAGCCTCAATAAATCTCCCAGTTAGTACAGAGAAAGAAAATTTGCAACAGAACACTGAGGTTGGTTTATCAACAGGTTCCACAAATGAGGAGTTAGAAAGCAAGTAACTGCCTCCTCTGGCATGTGAAAGTGCAGGGAATCCTCTCTTATACTTCTAGATTTCATTTAGTTCCTCATCAGATCCTGAGCACATGTGGGAGGATTAATCTGCCCTTTCCTAACACGTTGGAGAAGAAATGAGCAGCAGACTAAAGTTTTTCTATTGTGTATACACTTACATTCTCAGGTGGCATAGGTGTGACTCCACCTAAACTAGCCATGCACTGTGAGAAACATTTGGTAGGTGAGTGTAAAAAGAAACTAGACAGCTGATGAGACATGGAATTTTGCAGTAAAACCTAGCTCATGCCTCTAGTTGAATATGAGTCAGGAAACATCAAATCTTCCTTATGAACACTGGTTGATATCCTGTATGAAGCATACTGGTCTCTTTCCCATTTCCTCATGGAAAATAGATATTGTGGAAAGGCATGAGCAGAGCAGATCTCAATTGTTTTCTTTGCTGGTGCCCCCCAAAAAAGAGGCCAAGAATGAAATCAGTTTACAGAACAAACTTCCCTTTTCATGCAAAAAAACCCTTGTCCTTTCATGTGGAGGCAATTGGTGAGGGACAAAAAAACTGTTTCATCTGCTGCTTCCCATGTTACATTCATTGTTTTAAATGCAGGATGTTCTCCTTCCTGGAGGACAAGGCCAGCAATTTTCTGCACACAAATAGATTTTCTAATTAGTATATAGAATGTGTGAAATGTCTAACACTGATCAGCCAGAGCTGCAATCCTCCAGTTTTCTGAAGGATCAATGGAGAATTCAGTAGGCAGAAAAAACACTGTTAAAGAATCTGTATAAGAGCTTCAAGGAGAAAGGGCCTTTTCTTTCACAGCAAAAATACCCAGAGAATTTGCATCTTGCTGCAACATTGTGACAGATTTATTTTCAGTCTGGCACTCGGGGGTTTTAATGTCATTATAAATGATCAAAAATAATGATATGACTGCACAATGCAACAGTGTGGGAAGTTACTGTATTAGCTATTACACTTAATTATTTAATACAGAAAATTATTCACATGGTGTTAAAAGCCCAGTGGGATGGTGAACGGGGGTCTCATTCACAACAGCATCAACAGCAGGATGTAAAGGGAACAGTGCCAGGGAAAAGTGGCTTGCTCTCACTCTCAGAAGAAAATCCCAACCCTCTATCACCTCATGCAAGGTTGTTTTAAAGGGTCTCACAGATGTGAATCTTCTTTTCACATAAAAATGATAGCAGAAAACAGGCTGTGATAAAACCCCTGTCAAGAACTGTTCATCATGTTAGGAAATGACATTTCCCCTGCCAAATGGTCACCTGGCTGAGGTCTAAAGGAGTTGATTTCTCTTCTTTATCATGCATCTGACTTCTGTAGAACCTTGGAAACTAGTTTTCTACATTTCTGCTTCCCCAAGCATAAAATGAGAGTAACCATCCTCTCTTGGAGAGTTTTGATTGATAGATTACATGAAAGTAAGCAATACTTTATTAACTACTGTAATCCATATAAAATCAAGCCTTCTCTGAACTTAAAAAAGACAGTGCTCAAAAACCTGCTGCTCATGCTTACCAGCCTGTTTCTAGAATATTGTGCCTTTCTTCCAGTGCACTATCCATGCAGAAACCATGTCAAAGAAGTCTACAGCCTTTCCCATGGTGCATACAGAGACAGGGAAGCTATTCCAAGTCTAGGCTCATGTTCAGAATGCTTTTTCACCCCTTAATTGCCACCGTTTCATTTTCCCACAACAGTAAGTGGCTCTTCACTCTGAAAGATTTGTCATTTTGGTTCTTACAGGTTGAGTTTTACTTCTCTTCAGTCATTCTTTCCTGGGCTGGGATGTCAGCCCAACGTTAGAAACAGACTATCTTAAACAGCAAAGCCCATCCTTCTGCTCTTTTCAGAGGGCTGTTTCTAGTTGCTGATTTGGTTTATTGCCTTCAAGAGTTATTTGTTGCCTCTCATCAAGACCTGCTTTTTCTGACCTTGTAAAGTCTTAAGCATTTACAGCTTCTTCCTAATGGCATTGGACAGCAAAATTGTCATGGAATGCACTCTCTGATAAGTGATCTATTCAGACATAGCAAGCCATCACATCCACTTTTCAATCTTTCTGGTAGGACTGGTGTTGATTTTGGTTCTTTTTGCTGAGAACAAGCCTGGTGTCTGACTGCCAGGCAGCAATTGTTAAATGGCTGCAATGTAATTACTATTCATGAAGAGAAGGGCCCAACTCCTCACAGGGTATCACTGTGCTACAATATACCTGTAGGAAGGTCAAGAATGTTTCTCTTATTTTTCTAGGTGGACAGCACAATTTATCAGAAAGCTTTTTGTTACTCTGCCTCCATTTTCATGCCTTTATATTAATGAGGCCCTAAGCATTAATGTTCTGAGGCATTACTTACCCTCTCTTCAAAGGCAGCTAAGAGCAGTCCAGGCCAAAAATGACATCAGGGTCAGCTAGTTGAATCATCCAGTTTCAGCATGTTTTAGTGATATCACTGCCTCAGGCCTTTTCAGCATGTTGCCTTGAAATACAATCTTTGCCACTTCTGAGAGATGCTTCCATAATAAATGTTTCCATATCACCTTTGCTAGGCTGCTTTCCTAGTCTTTGGAGGACCTGGGACCACAACATGAAGCCTTCCACGTGGCTGAGTGCTTGTGTACTACCAGCTCCTTTGCAGTAAATTAAATACAGAGATGTAAGCTAACAGTACCACTGTGTAGGTGGGCATGGAGGGGTTCATAGGACCATCTAGAAAATACAGTTCCAGTGGAATGAATGAACTGTGTTGCAAGATCTGGAAAGGGAAATGAGTTCACAGAACAGGTATGATAAAGATTTTTATAGGCACGTTCCCCTGATGTCAATTATCAGGAGGTGTGCAGAGCATAAAAAAGGGCCTGTTGTGACACAGAGATTAGATAGTTCAGCCTCTGTAAGTGTTTCAGTTGCTCAAATGGATGTTTCAGGCAGTGCTGGTTTGTTTAGATTTTTTTGCCTGTGATGGAGATACTTGTCCACTAGAAGTACAGGTGAGACCCACAGGTTGCTTTAGGACCTACAGGCTCTCCAGCAGTAGTCAGCAGGTGGCCACTTCTAACTAGTAACAAGAGACCCCAATTTTATACAGGTGACCTAGAAGTAAACAGTTGGAATCTTTTTCCAGATCACAGAGCCATTCAAGTTCTCCACCTCCTTTGTTTGTGTCAAGCAGATTGTCCAGTATGTCCAGGTGGGCCCTCAAACACGAAGGGACACCTTTCTACTTTCACCAGCATCCTCACTGTGAGAGGAAGCATGAAGCAGAATGAGAGAGGATAAAGGAAAACATCACAGTTGCTGAGCAGCTATCTCGAGCTACCATTTGGTCTTGTTTTCTTATGGAATAAGCAGAGAGACACAGGAGATTCTTCAGAAATGACCAGACCTTTGGAATAGTCTGGGGAGCTGAAAAGCTCCTCTCATTCAGTGTCTGCAGAAAGATTTGACAGAGGCTGGGGGGGCCTTGTGCAATTCCCTGCAGCAGTGACTCATTACAGTGACTGGTAGGTGAACTGCAGGGAGCCTGTGTCTCAGAATTAATCCATCATTGGATGAGAGCTGATAGATAGTATGCAAATAGATGCTGTTTTCCTGCAGCCTGCCAGGAGCTCCAAGCAGCTGCACCCTCCTCTCTATTCCACCTCTCTTAGGTTCTGTTAATTTCCTTGGTGGTTGTTAGGGATAAATCTTAGCATAACAGAATTTGCATCTGACACAAATCCATGTTTAGAGCTACTGTAGCATTGTAAGGCTGTTCAGGATACACGTGAATCACTCAAGTCTGCTGTGAGAAGGAATGTCAAGAGCCAGGCTTCTGTGTAAATGACATTTTATTTGCTGCCTGTTTCCAATGAAACTTTCAGGAAAAGCCTCTTTTAATGAAGTTGAGTACTGACTCCTGCAGCTCCAAATAGCCTGCAGCATTTGCAGGAATAAATGCACATACTAAACAACTATCAACCAAACTAGGAGGTCCTCTCATTTTGCAGATCCCCAGCAAAGTCTGCCTTGGTGCCCTTTACAGTCAGCTAAGAAATCACACAGAGTATCAGGGTACTAGCCCCTTTCTCTGCTTCCTATATTCTCATTTCAGCTGATTAAGATCTATGCTGCTTTTTTTTAACATGCAGGTTTGTTTCAGATTAGGTGGTAGCAGGATTCTCCTGTAGTTTGCTTTCCTCCTAGGCTGTGTAGTTATCTCTGTCTTAGTTTCTCCTCCATGGTGCTTCATGTCCATCTTTACACATACCTATATGCATGTCTTTCCTCTTTTCTTATGACATTGCAGCATCTTTTTCCACTGGGGACCATCTGATTCCAGCCAGTGAACAGCCTTGACCTTTGCAGTGCTCTTCATCTTCAGAGACTGTTTTCTCAGAGGAGTTTCTTGAATTTTGTCAGCCACCTTGTAAGAGATGGAAATGAAAACCTGGGGCTAAGCAGATAAATAACTGCACATCAATTAACACACACATGACTCTGCAGTCCCCACAGGGCTGGATGCTCAAAAACCAGCTGGTACCATGACTCAACAGCACCCTTCCCCTGAGGATTTCAGAGCTTCAGTGTAGACACTTAGCTCTCCAGCCACCACACATTCTTATTATGGGCCCCAGGTGACTGAGTTCAGAGCTTCAGATAGAATCCAGTGGACAATTTTCCCTGCTGATAATAAGGCTTCTTAGATACTTCATTTAGGATCTCATATTCACAACTGTTTCAATGCCATTTCAATGGTTCCATGAGTGCCAAAGCAAACCCTGGCTTCTTTGATAGCTAATCTCAGCAACAAGGAAACCTAAAAATGATTGGCATGCTCATTCTGAAATGCTACAATGTCTGCTCCCCTTGCACAAATGAGATTCCATTCCAGTCAGCTACTGCATATTTATGCTCAGCCTTTCATTAACTTATTGATCATATGATGATACACTATCTTTTGATGACTTTGGGGAAACACAAAAATGGGGGGGAAAAAAAATGGGCTCTAATGGTGGGGCTGTTTCATGCTTCCTGAATATTCAGTCCAATCTTCCTGGTCTTTTTCTGTCCTCCTTTCTCCACAAAAGCTTCATGGATCTCCACAGACATCCCACAGGAGAGGGTGACTACCATTCCCCAGTAAGCCCCTGAGGCTGCCATTATGTGGCATGCAATTATAAGGCTGAATCAGGGTCAAGCGTCTCCCTTTAAGGGTAAAATATGGTATTACACTCTAAATTCCTGTACTGCAAAAACAAACAGTGCCATCAATTCATTTCCAGTCAGACCTCCACCCCCTTGGGAAAAGTATACAGAACTTTCTGGTGGGAAAAATAGTTTGGAAATACAACCTCTTTATTAGAGTGAAAGCTCTTCCTTCATTCAGCGTGTCTTTCATTAGCCACCCTGGCACACTCCAGTGAGGAATGTGGCTTGAAGAGGTACTTTGAGGTCACAAGAGGCAAGTGCTGAAGGGGTATAGTTCACTCTCCATGTGTACTCATAACTCCTGACAAGAAGATGAAGTCTGATCCAAAGCTAAGTTACCCCATGGCTATTCATAGGTAAATATCTCTAAGGAGGGTGGCTTTTAAGGAAGTATTCCATTACCTTGCACACAAATGAAGCATCTATGTTCTCTGTTTTCTTTGAGCTCTCTTACTATGAATAATATCTTCCTATTTTTCACCCTTCTGTTTGAAACACAGAGGGAACAGGTGAGGAGGAAAGGAAGGTTTTAAAATCCATGTGTTTCCTTAATTCAACACTGGCATATTGGATGTGGGGTTGAGTAAAACTGCATTCATATCTGTGGTTCCTCTCTATCACTCATCTAAGAGGTATAGGAGGAAGAGAAGAGCTCTGAGTCCATCTCACAGCCACACAACAACAGATCACAGTAATGCTCTTTCTGGGACCCCAGAGCAGACCAGCCCATGACTTTCAACAAGAATCTGGCTGATGAGATTCTGCAAAGCATCCTGGGAGAAACTTCTCACAGTGTAAATCTGGAGCACCACCACCCAAGTTAGCAGTGACTCCAGATATGCTGTCACAAAAGTCCAAAGAGTCTATCTGTGATGGCAATACCTTTTCTTTCCAGGCTTGAATCTCTCCTGCAATGTGCCAGCTGTGTCAGTGCAGTGTCATTGCTCCAGTGAGGTTGTATTACTGCAACTGGGAGCAAAATTTAGGTCACTGGCTTCAGTGGTCATCTGGGGACAGGATTTGATGCTACTTGTCACCTGGGTTTTGTACCAAGAGCAAATGCTGGTTTACCAGCATCACTGGCTATGGGGCTGTATGTAAGAAGCTGCTCAGTAAAAAGAATATGTGAATTTGGTTACACCAGAAACATTCTTTGCAGTATGATGCCAATCATAGTAAAAATAATCACCACAGTTTAAAAAATAAATAGTTATCATTTTTGTGGGCAAAACCTGAACAACATGTTTTGGATCTTCACTGCAGCAGCCTAAAAGAAAACTCTGTCTTTTTTGGAGTTGCTTGGATTCCTGCTGAAATCCTTAATAATTCCTAAACTACCCAATTTGAGAAGGAAATGGAAGATAGCCATGCTCTTGAGCACAGGTGTTCATTTGGTGTGTGAACAGGTGTCCTCAGCAGGACTGCACACAGGAACAGGGGCAGGAGGATTGGGTCTGTTGTCTTCTACTTTGTTCTCTCTGATCCTGCAAGTGTTACTGTCTGTCAAGGTTGCATCAGGCTGCAAAGACACTTTTTCATATTCTATATGATCTGTATCTGTCCTTTATTTATTCAAAATGCATTTGCCTCTCCAATTTAATCTGCTGTTCTCTCCCTCCCCTTCCTCTTGGTGAAGTCTAATTACAGTTTTATTCCAGGTCCATCTGGTTGCTAACGATGCTGGACATCACCACTGAATTCATTCTAATATTTGTTGTGTATTTTCTAGGCTGGATGCTGAATAATAATATTCTCTGAGTTTGCTTTTGCTCCTGTTTCTTTCCTACTTGTAGCTAAATGCCTAGTGGTGTGTAGCCATGGGGTGATTACTCCTTCCAGTGTAGATCTGCTAAGAGTTGCCTGTTTCAGGCTGCAGAATAAAGAGGGTTTTTTCTGGTTTTGAGGAGAAGATTTCTAAGCCCACTTTACCAGCTCCCTTCACTGGTGTGGAACGAGCTGGGCAGTGGCTTTCTCTGCTGCTCTGCTTCTTTTTTTATTTCCCTGCCCCAAGCATAATGCAGTTTAGAACTGTGAGTCTCAAAGCATCCTGGAGGCACTGTTTCGAAAGGCACTTTTTGACAGTGCCTGCTCAAACTGATGGTTGAACCCACATTAATTTCAGGTTCCCAAGACTGGCTTGTTCAGTGCCAGTGCTCGGATTTTTTTTTTTCTTTTGGTGTTTATTTTTTGTTGTTGGTTTTTTGGTTTTTTGTTTCCCTCCTTTTTCGCTTTCTGCAACGCTGCCTGGGAACACAGACTCACACTCTACCCATGACCTGACTCTCTGGCTAAGAATAGTAGTCACAGTGCAGCTTGGGTTCAGTCTCACTGGAGACATACTGCAGCTGGGAAACAGGGAGGTCAGTTTAGCCCATGCTCACAAAACCAAACACGTGAAAGGAGTATGGAGGATTTTGTCCATTCACCTCCTTTTGAGACTGCAGAACAAGGGGAAGAGGTTGATGCAGGTGTTGAGTGAGCCAAGATGATTGTTGTTTTGTTCATGACATTGACTTCTGCAGCAAGTTTAGATATAGAAGATCTTTAAGTGGGCTGAACAGATCCTTTTCCAAAAGGATCCTCTATCCTTACAGCCTGTCAAGCCAGAAATCATGCAGGATGGAGACAATAAGCAGTGCTAATGCATGTCTTGGCTCTGCTTAGGATAGTGAGATCTTTGAGATAGCCCCCAGAGTGATTCTGCACAGCAAAGTAAAGGTATGAGTTTAGCACATGCTAGCAGATCTGCCATGGCTTGTCCTAGACAGCTAATGTGACAGTGATGCTGTGGCTCTATCTTTAGCATGAGTGAGCAACAGGTCTCACTCTGAACACATGCTAAAGCTGACTTTGCTGTCATTCTTACCTCTTCCTGGTGGGATGTGCCAGCACATGCTACACTCACACCTTCCTTTGTGGTGTCCTTCCTTGGTGTCACAGAAATACCAGTCCTGCTCAGCAGCTTTAAGACAGGAGCTAAAGCATTACTAATAGAAATTGCAAAGCTAATGGCTGTTGTGATGCTCACTGTGGGTGAGTTATAGGTGACAACTAGTGAAGTTTAAATAGCACATCCCCAGCTGGACTGTGCCCCCTGCTCCTCATGTCACGGCAGCACCAGCACAAAGCATTACCTCTGGAACGTGGATTGGTGGATTGATATTGGAGCCAGTTTTTGTGAGAGTATGACACCACTCCTGTACTCTTCCCCCAGCCAAATCTAGGCCAAGTGGGGAAGGGTGCTGTGTGGCTAGGAACGGGTTATGTTTGGAGGAACTGGTCTTGCAACCCCTGCTCCTGTGAGTAGCCACGCTTAAAGACATCTAAATGGTTTCCCTTTGCCCCCCAACCCTCTTGTCAGAGCTGGAGGGGAGGGGTGGCTGTCCTGAGATCACGTTAGCTGGATAGGGGTTGCTCACACAAGTCAGGGATCCCAGGACTGGGCTACAGCTTGATATGCAACAAATAGTCTTAAGAGGAAAAAACCCTTTGAGGTATCAGGGCAGTAATTCTAATGGTAATTTTGAACTGTTTTTGTCTGTCTAACATTCCTTTTTAATCCCCATCCTGCCTGCCCCTTCCTTATGTAGGGTTACTTTAGTGATCCTTGGAATGTTTTTGACTTCCTCATCGTAATTGGCAGCATTATAGACGTCATTCTCAGTGAAACTAATGTGAGTATTACTCTACCCTCCCCAGGATACCACCACCTCCTCCTCCTCTGCTGTTCCTTCTCTCTTTCTCTCTTTCTTTTTTTTTTTTCTCTGTTTTATTTTTTCCCTCTAGTCATGCTTTTATTGAACTTGCCGTCGTCCTTCTCCTTCTCCCAGGGAAAAAAAAAGGAGGGGGGAAATGCCTCCTTCTTTTTCACTTGTCATAGCTCGCCCCAAGGCTGTGACTGGTGAAAGCGCACAGAGTTTGGGGTGTGTGTGCTTTTTTTTTCCCTCCAAAAGGTAGACATGCTTGAGTGTAACTTTCTGAACTAACCAGGCTTTTGTTGATACCCTTCACCATGTGAAACGTTACAGAGGTTTGAGCAACCAATACTGTAGAGTGGTAAGAGACTATTTAATATGCCCACGTAACCTCTTTCTTTTCTTATTTTTTTTCCCCTCTTCTCTCCCTCTTTCATACTTTTGTTTTATTTTGTTTCGGTTTTTTTTTTTTACTTTTTTTTTTTTTTTTACTTTTTTTTCCCTCTTTTCTCCCTTTCCCTCTCACCCTCCTCTCTCTCTCTCTCTCTCTCTCGTTCTTTCTTTCTCTTCCTTTCTCTCTCTGTCTTTTTCCTTGGCTTCTCTGCCACATGCAGCACTATTTCTGTGATGCATGGAATACATTTGACGCCTTGATTGTTGTGGGTAGCATTGTTGATATAGCAATCACCGAGGTGAACGTAAGTAGCTGGCGTCTGTCCATGATCGTGCCTGCTCTAACATTCATTTGTCTTTCCCGGGTTCTTTTTTGGTTGGTTGGTTTTTTTTCCCCCTCTCCCTTCCTCTTTTAATTTGTTTTCAGAGCTTTTTGTTAAGTTTTTAAGCTCTCTTCTTTTTTTTTTTTTTTTTTTTTTTTTTTTTAGGTTGCTTTTTTTTCTCTATTTTATTTTTTTTTTTTGTAGTGGGTTTTTTTTTTCTCCCCCCTTTTTTCCGTGG
>JAOEGS010002537.1:51200-62814 GCA_025447755.1 Corythornis vintsioides | reverse complement strand
CTTTCTTTTACTTTTGTTTTCTTTTGTTTCAAGTTTTGGAACGACTTAAAAGACTTTTTGACTGTTGCATCATTTTCTCCCCTCCATAATCCACCTGGCATGAATTAAACTGTATAGCAGGAAAAGTGATGGGAAACGTGGAGTGTAAGTGAAAAAGCTATTTGTGCCATGGGAAGCTGCTAGAATAGTCCCAGGCCAGCACTTTGGTCTACCCAGTGTTATGCTTTGCTTCCCATGGAAGTTCAACACTCTCCATCCCACAGAGATCTAAAGGTCAGTTCTTTTGAGGTAGAACTACGGGAACCGAACCAGGAATCCTCCTTGTGCCTCCCCACCAGGATTCCTCCAAAAGAAATAAAACCCAAATCACCTCTGTTTAGAGGAACCTGCTCCTAATGTTCATATTCTAATTTGGAAAAAAAAAAAAAAGGTAGATTAAATTTAAAAAGAAAAAAAAAAAAAGAAAGCCCAAAGGAAAACAAAGTGACAGAATTTCTAGCCAGTTTTTTGGGTTTGCAATCCAGTTTTCTCCATCTTCCAAATTCCACCAGAAACTGACACTGATTGGCCCCACTGGTGCCTATCTCAGCAGACAGGTGAAGGATTGAATGAGCCATGGAGACTGAAATGAGCAGCTGGTGTTCAAGAAATAAATCACATCAGGCAAACTTTTTCCTCTGTCTTCTTTTGGAGGTGGATGGCTAAAGAATTACAGGATAAATAGATAAAGAAAAGTCAGGAAACACAGAGATTCCCAAAAGAATGGCTACGTAGGACACACTGGATTTATGAGCACAGACACAAATTGTACTGCAAAATCCAGCTTAGCAAGACCAGGAAAATAGAAGGATTGACAGAAAATTGCAAAGATAGTAATGAAGAGCAAATAAATCATGAATTTGCAAAATGATGTGGCTGTTGAATAAACACTGCAGCTTGGAATTGTTGGGCACTGTAGTGGTAATGTAGGAAAGTGACAGTATAGTTTTCACTCAGTGTTGTGTTTAGAGAAGAATGGAGGCTACATTTAGGAAAAATCAAAATTAGAACTTTCCAAACACAGTGTTTTTGTATCATGGTTCTAGTTCTATTTCTGGGTTTTTTGTTTTGTTTTGTTTTTAATTATGAATCAGGGACATTTATCCAAGTTGTGATGTTTTGATTTAGCACAAACAAAACCTTTTGTTTTTCACTAGTCCATTTTCCTTGTCTTTTAAGAGAATAGAAAATAGTTGTTAACTGAAAATAAACTTTTATTTTACATCTCTTAAATGTCCTACATTCTGGACACACCAAAAAAAAAAAAAAAGTTTACAACATTTACCCCAGAATGTTATAAACAATTCTGTTTACCTTTTTACTTGAGGGATATTAGAACTGTGCTGATTTTGTAGAGGAAGGTTACAATGATCATGAGGCTGAAGTTGTTAGTTTTAAAGAATGAAATGGAAGTCTTTTCTATGCCACACTTGTCACAAGAAAACTGAATGGAAACCTGGCAATAGCGTTTGGATTGTGGAAAAGTTCAGTTCTCATCCATAGAGAGAGAACTGTCAATGGTAATTGAGGAAATCAGTACAGCTCAGTGGAGGTGAATTATGCTAAAAACAACAAGACTTTCCCAACTGATGTATTTGAATCCATAAAAAAAAGCCAAGCAGAAAGGAGGGAAATCCTTGTGTTTTGAAAAATAAATGAAGGTCTTAATGAAACCTTGTACTGGAGGGAAAATCTATTTGATCCTATTGAAGACATTCACAGTAATTTCCTATCAGTTAAAGAACTTTTTATGTCATGGGTTAAGGCACTTTGATATACATCTCATTAAATTTTGGTCATCTGAGAGGAAGACAGGTAGTCACCCAGGCATCCTCTTGCAGTCAGTGGAGAGAAACATACCTGCCCAGTCCAACTGGTGCCTCCCTGGATGTGTCTATGACAGGGGAAATGCTCTTTGGAGGTGCCATGCAGTGACTGGTGAGACTCTAAGTTTATTAGGCTTGTCTGGACACCCAGCTCTCAGACACTAATTTTAAGCAGGATAAATCACATTCATCCTCAGCTTGTTGTCAGGAAGGTCACGTTGCTGCTAATTGTGCTGTGTTCTGGTCTTCAGTCTCCAGGGCTATCCATACAGGTGTGCTCAATTATCACCAACAAGGCTCCCTCTCTTTTCCATACCTTGTCTAAATTTAAGTTCCTGTCAGCCCAGAATTCAGCCTTTGCTTATAAAAGTCTATGAAAAAAATGAGGGTGTGCCTGTGTCAAAACAACCATCACCTGTCTTAGTTGAAGAGGCAGCAGGATAAGAGCTCTGAAGAGCGTTGCACGATGGTCCCTCTGTTTCCTCTAAAGAATCATTTCCTTCTATACAGTTTTTGCAGATTTCTGCACACGTCTTTTTGTTACCTGGCATGTTTAAATCTTCTCTTTTTATGTAGGCAAGTCCTTTGCTACTAGTTTCTGATGTTTGTTACTAAAAAACTTGCACAATCTTTTGATGCACTGATAAATAAGCAGCAGCTATGGATGGAGTTTGTTCTGAAATGTTCTGAAATCCCTTTGCACTTACAACCCTTATTGAATAAGAGAATGTTTTGTTTGTTGGTTTGTTCTGTCGGATTCCCTTCCTGCTTAGCAGCACTTGATATATCTGTAGCAAATGGGCTTTGGAAGTAGCAGCCCATCTTGGACGGTTGGCATCTTCCTAAGCAGTGTGAGGCAGTTTATCAGATACATTTTTCCCCTTCTCCTCAGGAGCTTGTTGCTTCCTTTGCTGTTCGTGGGTTTGAGCAAACCCTGCCTTGTGTTTCTGTACACTGTCTTGTCTTGTTCCAAGAGACCTGAAGTCTGAAAAAGAACAAATAACCCTAAAATGCCAATAAACTCAACTATTGGAGATGTTTAGCCTGGTCGAGTGCAGGTAAGATGTTTCTGCCCAACTCCTTAGAAGCTGAAGAAAGTTTGTGGTAGGGTCTTGACAGGTGCTGCTCTTGGAGCTAAGGGACAGATTCATTGTGATCTGTTAGGGAAGACAGTGACAACTGGCACAGGTTAGTTTGACACGTGGCCATAGACATGTGAACCTGAGATCTGTGTGAGGTTCACCAGACGTTTGTGTTCAGGGGAAGCACACCCAGAGGGTGCTGAGCTGTGATAGCTGTTAGCTGTAGTGGGAACCCTGACTGAGAGGCTCTACAGTAGGAGTGTAGTTTGGCTCTTGCATCTATTTGTGCAGTTCCCCATGCTCAGCTTTTTCCTTTTGACAATTATCTATGTTTCTTGAGAAGGAATTCCCCAGACCAAAACCTTTGTGAAGATATCTGTGAGTGTGCATGGGTGGGTCTGTGCGTGTGCACTCCCGTGGTTGTAGCATCTGGTCCTGAATGTGTTTGGGTGCCTGTTTATGGGCCACAGATCCTTGCCAGAGTGTACAGACAGGAATCCAGAGAGGGGGAAGAGAGTGTGTTTGCCAGCAGATGTTAGCTCACGTGGTTGTGTCCTGAGTGGATGTTGATGGAGAAATGTGGGCTGCTGTGTATGTAACTGAGTCCATGAAGATGTTTCCTGAGCCAGGTGGCTCTTACTGTGCTAGACTTGTCTGCTTAGGGGTGGGTGTTGACACCTGGGAGTTTTCCATATGCAGGCATGTCCGTCTGCATGCCTGTGGGTGAGTGTACACTCGCATGTCGAGCTCAGCATGTTTTTGTCAGCATGGCTCTGCATTCAGAAGCAGTGAAGAGGCATGTACTCGAGAGGTAGGCCCCCAGGTTGCCTTCAGCATTTGTGAGTCCTCTAGGAAGCCTCCACTTAAAACACTTCTGTGGTGTGGAGATACATCCAGTGAGAAGTCCGGTTGCATCACGTTAGACCCACTGGCTGGCTGTAGCTTGGGGACATTTCTCAAGTCCCACCAACCAGCTCCAAAGACTGAAGATGCACCTCACACAAATAAGCACAAAGGGCACAAGGCAGGTTAAAACCTGGTGGATTTGAAAACTTCAGAGGGGTAGTTTCTGCCAAATGCACTTTTAAATCGCCTTACTTTCAAGCTGCATTTTCACAGCTTTACTTCTCAATGTTACACAACTATTTCCCAGCCACAAAAGTAAGATTTTTTTTTCAGAATTTTCTGGGAATAGTAAATTATTCTATTTTAGGGTCACTCTTAAGCCATTCTAAAGTAATTAAGGGGTTGAGCACTTTTTAATCTGTTATTAAAAAGTTAATTTCTGAGGCAGAGACCACATCTACTATGTGTCAACTCTTTTTTAAGTGCTAAGACAAAAAAAGAACTTTTGGAAGAAAGATTAAAGGTGATTTAATATATAGGGTCTAGAAGGTAGGGCCTATGGGTTGTACTCCTTGGACTTTGACTAGATCCTTGGTGTCCCCATCAGTAAATTAGGGATTATAATTTCCTTCATTAAGAAAGCATTGACATTAGTGTTTACAAAACACTTCAAGTTCCTTAGAGGAAGGTGGTAAAATATTATTACATTCTATTATAATACTTTAGGAAATAAAAGTTACAGGATGTCAATAAAAGCCAGCAAATTTGGAATGTATCACCCCACAAGTAGCCACAGGCACAGGTTTGCATTTCCTTCCTTTCCACATCAGCAGCCTGGAGCTGAGTGCTGTGAGCCTGACTGACAGCTTGCTGTGCCCTCCCTCCAGGCAAAGAAAGTTTGTCATTACTATTTGTTTTGCTGTAACAAAGGGGGAAATCACATTGTGCTCTGTGCTGAGATGCCCAAACTGATGAAAGGAAAACAGGCCCTGAGTCACTGGGAAAGTGACTCTCAGTCCAAGGGAAAAGCTGACACCTCTGTGGTCCAGAGTGTGCTTTCCCCTTCACACTTCCTCCTGATGGTGTCAGACTAAAGATTCATTGTCTGAGTCTTCATTTGCCACCAAAGCAATGCTCAGAGAGATGCCCACTGGCATGAGTCCCTGTGGCCAGCTGAGGTTGTCCTGTCCAGCTGCAACAGGTAGCTCATGGTGTGCAGTTGTGTGAGAGTTATAGAAGCATGTTCAGGTGAGAGCATGAGTGTCTCTAGAGCACCAGCATAGGTACCACTGACAGTGGGGATTTCATGTGTTTAATTCTGTCTGTCTTGAGAGACTGGCAGGGAGGGAGGGTTTGTGCCTACCTGTGAGCCTGTGGCCAAGGGCTTCTGCCAGTGCCTCTGAGCGTGGCTGCATGTGCAGGTATCTCTGTGTTCACCAGCTGTGTGCAAGCATGACTGAGCAAAACCATCTGGAGTGGTACCCATCCCACCTGCTCTACTCAGGGACCATACTGGCATGTCTGAGTGTGTCTGTGAATGCTGCAGGACTTATAGAGGAGGAGGAGGTACCCGTGGCACGTATGCAATGCAATAGAGCAGATGTGGTGAGCTGGGATGGGGGGTGTGCTCGGTTTACAAGATAACTGTCAGAGACAGGGAGTTGGTGATATAAGGGCTTTGTTGAAATAATGGAATATTTCTCTAAGTTGCTCTCCTGTTGCAGCAGTACGTGTTTCCCTAAGAGTGTATTGTGGCTGGTTTGAGGGTTGATGGCAGTGGTGGTTTTTTAATGGGGTATGTGACAGGAAGAGAAAAAGAGGAAAGAACAATATTGTGCATGATCTGATTCATGGTGGTGTCTGGGAGACAGGACCTGGGTCTTCAGGAAGTAGCTAGCACCTGTATGAAGAATGTTGGAGAAACCCAAACCCCATCCTATTGCCTTGTGTCCTCAAGAAAATGTTGGTCAGGTCTTCTGTGCCCAGGACTGGGCAGTAGTTTGGCATTTGTCTATCAGGTATTCAGGAGAGACGAGTACTTTAGGCCTTGCACTTCTGAGAAGGATTCCAAATTCTGGTAGGAAGTCAGCAGAGGGTTGCAGCTTGGTTGATTCCTGACTTCTAATGAAGTAAAGCCAGAGAAATATCAAAGCGTTTAGCTCCCAGGAACACTTGCAGACCTGTGCAGTGATTTCTCCTTTAGTCTTTTTTATTTCTGCAGTAAATCAGTTCAGGCTTAAACAAGGCGCATGGGGCCTTTCCCTACAGTCATCTTGCTTTTGGTGTCAGAGGCTTCATATGATTTGTCATGGGCTCCCGCTCCCATTCTTTGGAATATCTGACAGCCTATACTCAAGTCTCCCTCTCACCTTCTCCTGCAATTCTCCCTTTTTAACCCACCCCCTGCCTTTCTTCCTTTTCTCCCTTGCTTTCCTTTCCCTCGTCTCCAGCCACACTAAACCTCACAAGTTCATTTTCACCCTCAATCAATGTGTCTGAAGGCAGAGAACCAGTGGCTGAAATCCTGCAGTCCTTCTTCAGGCAGAACTGCCCCGGGGGTGTTTGGCCTGCGCAAGGACTGGAGCACTTGGCCCCTGCAACACGGTCCTACACACACACCCCCCCAGAATGGGAGCAAGGATCGGTGGAAGGACGACATACATCTAGCCTGCACCTCAGCTGGGACTGGCATCCATCTCTGTCGCTGTGTCTGTCTGTCTGTCTGTCTTTCTGTCTCTGCCTGTCTGGTTCTCTCCGCTTCCACGCCCTTTGCTGCTCAGATTTTGGCCAACGGCTGCCGCTGGACACAAATCTTTGCAATTCCTAGAACTTGCCAGCTCATTTACCCAAATCAAGAGGCAGAAAACATTTCCCTCCCCCTCTCCCCCTCCCTCAAATGCTGTCTGGGTAGCAGAGGCCTCCAAATGACGTAGCAAAGGGCTGGAGAAGCACAGTGGCTTCTTTTGACATCTTGTGTTGTCATACCCTTACTGCTGCCATCCTAGAAGTTGTATGTAGTCCTGAGCTATCCCTGTGTGTGTGTACATGTATGTATATATGACTTGTTTTCTTTTGGGGAAAAAAACTACTGATGAAATTGATGGGGGGTGGGGTGGATTTAGTTTGCCTTTTTTTTTTTTTTTTTTTTTTTTTTTTTTTACTATCTGGTGGTGTTTTTATCACTAGAATAATGTGGGTAACACACCATGGTGGCCCCAGTTTCTGTGTGGAGGAAGCCACGTTGAAACATGGTTGTGAGCTGTAGCAGTGGCAAGTAAGCAAAAATAAGGCCAGTGCCTTATTTTGCCTTTGGTGACCCTCAGGAGATGCTGCCCTGAATTCTTCCCCCAATTAGGCTTAGATCAATTTGTCTTTGGTCACATCCCGTGCTCAATCAACAATTCTAGTGCATGTTTTACACCCTGTGTTGGTAAGAAAGACGTATGGTAAAACTATCTGCCCACAACCATGTTTGAACAGGGTTATTTTGGTTTTAACTATGTATAATTTTGTTATGAAGATGGGGCCTCTCTTTTTTTTTTTTTTTTTTTTTTTTTCCTTTTTTGGCTTAAAAATACTGATATTCTGAGTATGTTTCCAGAGTTCATAATGTGATTTGCCCATTGAAAGAGGTGATTTTGGTAACTATACAGCTTTTTTGCTTTTTTTTTTTCTGTAAGGAAATATATATGAAAAAGGAGCAAACAGAAAAAAAAAAAAGTCTTTTTCTGCAGAAAGGGGAATAGTAAATACAAGGGACTCCTTCCTCAGTTTACCTGAATATTTGAGCTGTTACTGGTGACTAGCAATATTAGCACCATAAGAACAAAGCACATAGTTCCCACTTAGACTCTTCATGCTACCCAGCTTTGAGGAAATACCTCAATATATTTCCACACAACCTTTAGAGATCATCAAGTCCAACCCCCTGCTGGAGCAGGATCACCCAGGGCAGGCCACACAGGAACTGATCCAGGCAGATCTTGAAAGACTCTAGAGAAGCCTAGTCTTTAAAAAGCCTACATCTAGACTTCCTGAACAGTATTTTTCTTGTCATTTTTCTATCTCATCACTTAAAACCCAAACCCAAACCTACAATATTCTGGCATCAATATTTATCATATAACACAGTTATATGTAATTTTTCTTTTAATTCCAATAGGTTGGGGTGTTTTCACAAAGCTAGTTAAAATGCTCAAAAGAAAAAAAGTAATAATAGTAAAAAAATTAGAACTACCTCAAGATGGTTATATTTTCCATTGGCTTGCTAGCCAGGATAAATCATTCCTTTTGTCTTGCAAGAGTTTCTTTAACTTTCCCTGGACTGTAATAGAGATTGTATCTTTATATGAATCCATAGAAAAATCTCTCACTCTGGTTCCTTATATTGTCTCTGAATATACTGATGTTAATTCTTGTTAGCTCCCTAAGCACCATAAGTTAGATGGTGATAAGGTGCTCGGGACAGGTCAAATCAACCTAGTTCTGTCACTTAAGACAAGTCCTTGAAGCAGCAAAGGATGTTTTCTAGCACTTAATTCTCCTTTTTCTAAGACCTACTTGGCTGAAAAATGCCCAAGGAATTTTCCAGCATTGCTGCTCCTCACATGCAGATTGTAGTGATAAAGGGTTCGCAATCCCCTGTATTTCACTCAATTCAGTTTTGCTGTAAAAACGTATTTTCTTCATCCAAACACAAGAGATGTTAACATCAGTCCTTCCAGACCTTACTGTGGGCACCATCTTCTGCTATTTAGAGATCTGCTAACTGGCTTCAGATTGCTCTGCCAGTTACAATGAAAGCAGTGAAGGTGATGGAAGAAAACACAAGTTAATTTACTTGTTTTCATCTTTCTCTTCTCCTCCATCTTTTTACTGTATATTACTTTCTCCAAAATTTGCTGAAATCTTGAGTAGTTGAGATCATGTTTCCCATTCCCAAGAGCACTAGCAGTAGTTTTTCAGCAAAACAGTAATTAGTTCTCCTTTACCTACTGTATCCATGATTTTTCCTGTCTGTCTTCTGCCAGGATGCCATCAGTCCAGGGTAGGAGCTGTACCCCTTTGTACTGGGCAAATGCCAGCAGTTCAGCACGGGCAATTGCTAACATTTTGCAAACCCAAATGCACAGACTAACAGGAATTTTTGAAGGTGCCACTAAAATAAGACCTGATGGTGGGGATTATTTTTGCTGTTAGGGAAGAGAATGTGACCTCCCAGACAGATTTGTAAACACATACAAACTAATTTTACCCTTTCTAATATAGTCAGTATAGCACCCTCATTTAGCTCCTGTCCTGCTTCCCCATCCACATATATACCAGCCAGCCAAACATAAGGGAATTTTTATTTTTCACTAGACAACTGCTTGTAAAATGGCTGTGCTCTCACCTTCCCTTGGTGGTCTGTTCTTAGTGGAGACTGGCACAACATGCCAAGAAAATGACTTCTGCTTCATATGTCTTCCTAGACTTCTGCTAAATGGGACCTATTCCCTGTTGCATCCAGATGACCTAGCTGCAGAGACTGGATTACTGCATATGGTCAGCTCACTGAGGGCCAAAAATATGTCTCTGGCTCTAATTTCTAGTAGAACTGTTGCAGACATGTCTTCAGACAGAGCTGGTCACTTCCCAGTTGTTCTCTCAAAATCTACTTTTAAACTGGGAATACTGGTCGGCAGTGCAGTCTGCTGAGCCTTGTCTGAGTGACTGGGAGAAAATCTGCTTCACCCAAAGCCAGATCAAGTGACATCTTTTCCTAAGCTTAACAGACACGAAGGCAAAGATGTCTCAGCAGTAATGAAACACTTGTTAATAGAAAGGCACTAAAACAAATTGATATTTAGAGCCAGGAATTTTGAGACTCAACTGTTTGTCCAGACTTGAACATAGCAAATCACACACAGTGAGCATTACATATCATCTAAACTATCCCTAATATTTTTTTTCAACAAAGAATTCAGAAATCAATAATAAATTATTATTGGAAACAGTTGTAGAACTAAAAAAAAATTTTTGCAATTGGCATTTCCAGTCCCAGAGTGGCTTTATTGTACCTCATATTAACATACAGAAATCCAATATGACTCTGTAGGCTATTCTCTTCTAGGAAACTTTATGCATCAACATTAAATAACTTTGTAATTTAAAAGGCAATGAAAAGACACAGGCTGGGAATTAAATACGAACTGCTATAAATCTGAGATGAAAATGATCTGTAACAAACTCTCTTTGGGCTGCTGGTTTCTCTGGCTGTCCTCCCTTGAGCAGAGATTCATTACCCAAAGTAATGGGGGCTGCTGGTTTACCTGTATCTACTGCCTCTTGCCATCCACAGTCCTGTTGCATTCTGAAGGAAGGCAAATTGTTTTCCACTGTTTTCAGTGGCACATGATGTTTCTGTCAGCATCTTGACTAAAATCTAAGATGGGTCACTCATCTTCACCCTGTCCCAGAGCCTTTGGGCTTGCCAGAGGAAGGATCCTGGCAACACTGCATGCAGTGTTGAGCTGGTAGACTGCCTGCCTTCCTTTCTGGAAAAATCTGCTCATCAGATATCTAGTCTTCATCTGGCTCCATTAGTTCACAGAATAGTTATCATACTGAGGAGTGGGTGTTTTGCTGCAGACCACAGGCCTGCTCCTGACCTTAACACCACCAGTGTAATTCCCCATCAGTTGTACAGGAATTGCAAAGATGCTACTGAAGCTTCCTTCAGGATTCACGTGCTCCTGCCAACCACATCACAGTAAAATCTTCATATGAGGCTCCCACTAAATTTCCTCACAGGTGGAACCCTGCAAAGTCCAAATGTCACCATCCTTCTTTCTGACCTAGGCAGGTGAGACTGGCCAGAGAAGTCCCAGTAACACCAATATACAGAGGGGACCAAGTTTCAATCTGTTCTTATTTTTTTTTCTTCTTACTTATCCATTTCCCACACCACAAAATACTGTCAGCTGATTAACAAGTAATTAACAAATAGCTGTAAAAGTGCTCGAATGCTCAGTGCACTGAAGACCAACAGAGCCATGAGAGAAGAAGGACATGCTTCTGGATTTTGGTTAATTAATTAATCCTCACTTAAATCATCGTCCCCTGGGGAAGATGAAGCCAGTAGATGTTACCCTCTCAGTACTGGAGTGTTGCAAGGTGCTGGAGACAAGGAAAGCTCCTGCCTGTCTGTGGCTCAGGACATTCATCTTTGTGAACCCTGCTGCCATTATCCTTTTTCCAAGACAGTCTGTGGGATGTTACAAGAAATGGAAAAATCAATACCTTGCAGAGTACACAACAACATGTCTTTAACCAAGACTGGTATGAATGCTCTGAACAGTCTCTCTCTTCTTTTTCATTTTAAGATCAAAATCAGTGGCATGCTCTTTGTACACAAGAACCTTAGCCAGCCAAGCCATGGCAGACCACCCCTCTGCTTGCGGCCTTCCCGAGCATCTGGAACAGATAAGACATTGAGATGATGGATTTATTTGGGTGTTTGGGATGGGAGGACTTGGATATGAAAAGAACTGCCATTCAGAAAGAAACAAAACCAGATAAAAGCTGTGCTTCTTTTGGAAAACCAGCTCCACAGATTTCTCTCCCTCTATCCCTCAGACAATGAAAGAAAAAGAGAACAAAGATCAATGTAATCGAGAACATAAACCTTCCTAAAGAGGAAATACCCTGCTGGGTTTGGTGTTTACCAGTATTAACTTAGCCATGGGAGAGGCAGCAAGACACCTTGGACTAGAGGAAACTACTGGTGTGGATGGTAAGATTGCTGAGGAAAGCTGGAGACTGGGGAACTCTGACTTTTCA
>JAOEGS010002537.1:5276-51100 GCA_025447755.1 Corythornis vintsioides | reverse complement strand
TTGGACTAGAGGAAACTACTGGTGTGGATGGTAAGATTGCTGAGGAAAGCTGGAGACTGGGGAACTCTGACTTTTCACACATGTTCACTCTCCATCTTGATCAATGGTCTGGTCCATTCCAGGGCCATCCCCCTCAGTCTGCTCTAGGTTCGATTCCCTCTTTGTGGAGTTCTTGCCCTATGGATAAGAAGTTGTTCAAGTGAAAAGGCAAGTTGAATGATAAAAGTCCCCTCTGTCACACATGCCTTCTTGCAGAGGTGTTCTTCAAATCAGCCAAATCTCTCCTCAGCTGATACTCAAACCAGAAAAAACTTCAAGTCGCTTCATCTGTAAAACAAAAGTAAAAGGTCTTGCCCACGAGTAGCCTTCTGGCATTTGTTTTCATGGCTTGGTTTATCTTCAGAGCCTTCTTATCCAGGGTTCTAGGGCTTTTTTTTTTTGGCTACCTGTCCCATAGAATACAGTAATAAACCCCAAGCAGGCTGCAGTTGCCTCCCTGAGTCAGACCAGTACCTGTACCTGAGGATGAGCACTACATCTCAGATAGTGTTCAGTATCTGCTTCTTTCTCAGGAGCCCCCCAGGCTTGATTACCATAAGACTTGAAATCAATTTACCCAGAGCTAATGAGAGGGATTATTAAAACATCCTGAAAATTAAGAATAATTTGCATAGATATACTGTACCAATTGTTCTGCTTTTCTGAAAATCATGGAAAAAATAGAGCTTTCAGCTGTGTAAAAAAAAATGACTCTTTCATTAAGTGTCCAGTAATTGTCAATCTAGGGTAATCTGCATAACCAAATTAAAGCAATTGACTTTCCTTGTATTTACCTTAAGCACTTGGAACCATAAGATTACTGTCTGACAATTTCATGGATATATATGAAATTAATTAATAAGCTATTCAAATTGGTGTGATTTGCATATTTGAATGTAATTAGTAAAGCAAGCTCTAGAATGTCAAAATCTTAGAATACATAAAAAAAAGAAGGGAAAAAAAATGTTACCTGCAGGACTCATTTGCTTTAAAAGTTACCTTGACCTTATTAACTGTATTCAAAACAGGGTTTTTTTGCATACAGATATGGTAATATTTCCCCTGAGATCACGTGGAATTTGTGTGAAGTATAAATGCAAATATATTGCATTTGTATGAGCTGGTATTTGATAGATGTCTATTAACCCAGATGAGTTAGTGCAGACAGAAATGTAATGGCAAATTTCATTGCAGGTGTCACAGTTTTTTTCCTCATTCCCCTTATTGCACCAAATACAATTTTAATTCCATAGGGCAAGAGATCTCAGTCTCTTCTGTAGAGCTGTTTGGGATTAGTGTGTTACATTGCACTGGAACACCTCAGGACTTTTTTTTCAGGGAAATCAGAAAGGTACTCTACATCTGCCCCAGTAAAGGCAGCATCATCCACCTTGATTCCCTGTTTTCCTTAATATGGCACCCTTTTCTAACAGGCATGAAGACCAAACCTCAGATTATGGTAATGATCCAAAAACCCTCTGGTGCTTCACCCAGATTAGAGCTGTAAGAAGCCTTGATTTTTTCTTTTGACAAAAGCTCCTTGTAACACTATTTTTTTTTCTGTTTTAAAATAGGATACAAATTTTAAAATGCACAGTTTTCAGTACAAGATAATTCCAGCAGAAGTCATTGAGGAAAATCAAATAATTTGCTTAAGTAAAAGCAGTTTAGTATGGAATTGATTTTTTTTTTTTAGAAGTTATGTAACACATCTAATGGAAATGAAAATTCAAATTGAAATGTTCAAGGACTAAATGTGAGAGTTCAATCTCAGATTTGTGAATTACTTTGTTCAAAATGGACATGTTTCTGCAGAACATTTAATTTTCAGCATCAGCATTCTTCTAACAGAACATATTTTTGTAGGAAAAAAAAAAACTGGCTAGTTTTATTCAAAACATTCCTAGAAGATCTCAAAGAACTGCACATTTAATGGAAGAATGCAGAGTTTGAGCAATTAATTTTAATTAATTATCTGCTAATAATCTGATCTCACTGTAAGGTTGTGGGAATTGAGAATTATGCCATCTGCAATCTGGTAGTATTCCCCATCAGAGAAATACCAGGTATATTTCTGCCTGCTCTTATAACTGCACAGACTTTGGTGGCAGGAGGATTCCCTCTAGAGTTCTTGTGATTAAAGCCACACATGCCAGTGGCAGAAAGGTGGCTCTGGAAGGGGTTGTGGGAACTCCCCATTGTAATGGGAGGCTCTTGCCTGCCAGCAGCCAGGTTGATTTGAAACCCTGATTTTTTCCAGCTCTCCACAAAGGCTTGTGTAACTCAGCCAGCTTCCTGAGGTCACTTTGTATTTTTGACAATACAAACACAAGAGGAAATCTAGAGTCTTCTCTTTTATCATGGCTCCATGGCACTGGTAAATACTAAACCTCTTTTTCTCCTATACTTCAGTAAATTCCTGTTCTTCTTGAAGCACCTGTCCTTGCAGATCCCATCTCAGTGTGACCCCCACACACAAAAGACAAATCTCCAGAACAGTAGTGCTGTTGGCTTGTCATTGCCCTATTTGTGCCCTCTACATCCAGTAAAGATGAAGTGCCAAGCAGCTGCAGCAGTCCTTCATTTCTTTCTCTCCCCCTACAGCAACAAAATCAAATCACTGTTGCTCATCGGGTATCCCTTAACGAAACTGCATTGAATTCCCCTCAAAACCTTATCTATGTTTATATGATGAGTTCATTTCCCCAGAATGACTCTTTCCATCCATCATTTTGTGTCGAAGAAAGTCACAGATGTGCTGTAACTGAAGTAGGTAGGACTCTTGGAGAACCTCTAGTTAAAAAGAACTTGACCTAGAAAAGATCAGTACCCTGGAATTGCAATGGAGCTGAACAGCACAGCAGCCTGCACAGGCAACCTCTGCAGTACAGAAGCACCATTCCTGGCACTGAGTAGAAAAAATCAAGAAGTGAACATCTTATCACCCCCTTCCTCATGGGAGAAGGCTAGCAGACCAATGGGCAAGTTTCCAACAGATACAACATCTTAACAGGTAACTTTGTCATTCTCCAGATGTCCACTGCCATCCAGAGAGTGTCTCAGCAGACATCCCTCACCAACAGCCAGCTACTGCAAGTGGTCTCCTAAGAACTTCATCCACAAGACATATCTTCCTCAGTGGAGAAATGCTATTATAGATTGTTAGTCACAGAAGGCAACATAAGCACCTGACCATTTGTTTCCTTGGGAAATATGAAGATTCTCTGTCATGAATTTGTGTCAAAGTCTCAAACATAATTTTCCTCTCATCTCTTCAAACGAGGGCTGCCAGGCAAAATTAGGAGGCTCCCATTGTACCCCTCTACATTGACTGAGACAGCTCCAACTAACAAAGCAACAAGAACACTGTGCATTTCACTGCTTAAATATTCCCCAGATAAAGCCAGGCCAAGGTTCACAACATAATGATTGGACGTGGTCTTATAAAAGCAGTTTCCTCCCTAAGAATGGAAAAAGTATTGTTAGAAAGTAAAAAAAAACTATAATGAAGGAAGTTTTACTCCTCAAATGTCAGGGAAAAAAAATCAGTTTGGACTATCTAGCAAAGACTGGATCCTCTGAAGGAAGTTAAGTCATCATTTTCAGTATGTCTTGTGGTATAAAAATATTACTGCCACCAACAGTGCTGGTAATGGGAATGCCAACTGCCTGTACTGTCATCTCAGTGGCAGTCAGGCTTCCACAGCTACTGAAACATACTTACCCAGCAGCAGTCAAGGATCCTCCTTGGATATATTGCTGAAAAATACACTGTACCAAAACTAATGGAGCTTCCCTTCAGGCATTTCTAGGTGCTGCTTCTCTGGACAGCCATTATAATTGTCAGCAAAACAGCCAAAAAGCCCAGGGAGCTCAAACCTCTCAACATCATCCTCCATCTCCAGTGTTCCACAGGGATGAGGTGGGATTGGTGTCTGTTATCAGGATCTTCTACTGAAACTTTCATTTGAATCTATTTATGAACACACCTTATTGTTTTCTTCTACATCTTTATCCAAAAAGTTATTCTAAGCTATGGATATTTCAGGGGGCTTTGATGTTACTGTTAACAGTACAAAGTTTTTAGTCTTTTTGCTCATATTTTTGTTCTGTCTTTACAAGCTCTGAAAAACCAAGTCACCCCTCATCAGAATTTCAGAATGGTTTAAATTATAGCCTAAATATTGAATGATATTGACTGTTACATATTGCCCTAGAAATATTGACTGTTTCTTCTGGAATGTCCATTTTATCCTCTCCTAGCTTCTGAAGCCTTCGTGCCTAGTTTGATATGTGGGTCAGTATGGTAGTTCAGAAGGCTGATGCTCCCTGTACCCACATGGGTGTGGAATGCTCTGTAAATAGCCCCCAGTCAACCTTACTTCTGTCTCTCCTGGTGGAGCACAATTGGCAGGAGCACAGTTCTACCAGTTGCCTTATTAGGTGCTGTGGTCTCTGAGGTTTTAAGCATCTCTCCACTGAATAAACCTGTTTTCTTTCCCAGAGACTTCCTTACCTGGGATCCTGAATTCATGATGGGCATAAACAGTGCCTTTCCCTTTTGTGCCTGCAAGGGGCTTTAAGGACACAGTTAGCAGCAGCTTGAGTAACAGAGCTGTTTAAAATGTTGGTGATCTGATATACATTGTACGTAGTTAAAATGAGATATATGTAGGAAACAGTAGTCTGGGAATCTTTTCAGACATTCTTCAGAAACCCCTCAGGCTTCATCACACTGAATCTTAACTTTGGCTTCTAGACCTTGCTTTTCTGTTTCTTGACCTCTTCTGCCTCTTAGCATCTCTATTACCTTTTGTACTATGGTGACATCAAGAGAAAAAAGAAGCAGTTTCATTGCACTCATACCCATTGAGTGTCTTTAACCAGATACATCCTCCTCAGATAAGTCTCTTTCCCACTTGTAGCCTGCAGGTTCCATCCTGTGTCACTCTTAATATGCCCCTGGACCTGTTTGTGATTTATACTTCATGTCCCTTTATGCTGGAAATTGCACCAAGCATCATCTCTTGGGTGATCTCGCTGTCGTTGCCCTTTCTCCTTCGGTTGTGTGCTTGCTACTTGTGCCCCAAATGACAAGATCAGGGTAGAATCCTTGAAGTTCCTTTGCAGGTTAGACCACATGCAGGAGACAAGGTGGCTGCAAGTAAAACACAGTACAGCCAAGGCTGCCTTTTGTCAAGTCACGTAGCTTCTCCAGAAGCTCTTTCAATGACATTAGACAGATGAGGATTTGCTCTTGGACATTGTTCTGGGATTTGCAGCAATTAAATCTTACCCCCTTCAGATGGGCATTTGGTACTGGTTTTAATTCCAAGTGCCTATTACCAAGACTCCATCCCTGTGAACTAACATGACTTCTATGTTCTCAGGTGCTAAGTGCTTGACCTAAAAGTGACATACCCACATCACTTACAAAGTTGAAGATTCTCAGAAAATCTAGCAGTAGCACTCTTGGTTTTATAGTTAGGAATGGTCACACTTACAAGTCCCAGTAATGGGTTCTCAGGTAACTCTGCTCAGGTCCATAGGGTGACTTTTTGGCACAGGTAGAAAATGGTGGGATTTTGTTCGTCTCTGAAACCTTTTTGGATACCAGAAAATGTATTCAGCAGCCCACAGCTGGAAGTTGTTTTCCCCCTCATACAGTCATGTGCAAGATACTATATGCACAAGCATACTGAAAACCTCAGCCCACAGGGCTATAGTTTGCACAAATACCACCTGCCAGTGTTAATGGAAACTTTCCCATCCTGCTTTTGAGCCTTTTCTATAGATTGTGATAGAATTCACTGCACATTTGAACCCATCTTAAAACCAGTTAACTCAGAGAATAAGAGGGGAGTAAATCAGCCTCTACCTCCATAGCAGTGCCAAAGATGCTCAGAACCTTTGGTTTCTATTTTTCTGATGTGATGCCAACTCCTCCAAGTTGAGCATCTCATATAAATAGTGCCTTATATAGACATATCCTTTTAAACAGTTTTTTTTTTTTACTCTGCTACATGACTATAATCTGCACTTTGTGATGAAATGCTAACAGTATCAAAATTACAATTAAGGTATAATATTCCACAGTAACTTACAAGGCATTCTCAGCTAGTCAGTCACAGATGCACCACCACTGTCAGCCAGAAAGGATGGAGAATCCCAAAAGGTGCTGAAAATTTTTGGGTTTTCTTAATCAGTTTGAAGGGGCTTTTTACCTTCTTCCAAGAATGCAGCAACTAGTAGAAGAAGGGTCCTTCTATTGTTAGAAAAGGTGAAAACTAGGAAGAGGAAGGGGGATGAGATGGAGAAACTCCTTGCTGGAAAGGAGATGTTTGCCCAGCAACACAAAATCAAAATCTATGCCTGGTCTGGAAGGAACCTCTCTATGGGCACCACTCCTTTATTTGATATTCAAGCCAGTTTTTGCCTGTATGTCATCTGAAAAGAAAACACAAGAGCAAACATGTGAAAGAGGAGGATAAAAACAATGAAAGCTGAAACTACCAAACAAACGAGTTAACCTATAAGACTATTATTATTATGATAGGTGTACTTAAGGTTTTTGATTGTTCCCATTTGCCTATATTGCCCAGTAGGCTGAACATCCAAAATGCAGTTTTGATTTAGACAGTATAATGCCAGTTTGGTCCTGCAGTGTCCTTGGAGATCAGGAGTATGCTGCAGGAGTCCTCCTTGGCACTACAGGTGAACTCTGCCATTGGCAGCAGAAGGAAAAGAGCTGTTTCAGTTTTGCTAATGTAGTCCCAGGGAATAATGACAGACAGGTTTGGCACGTGGGGCATATGGTAGAGGCTATGCCTCAGGGACTCTGCTACTATTGAACTAAGGACTCTTGATAAAGCTGGGTTTATTTCATTTTGAGTTCTGATTCTTACACCTAAGGGTATTTGCAGCTTTGGGTTTTTTTAGAATTGCTCTCAATATTGGAAATGGCCCCAGAAGTTAAACAAGGAATGTCAGGCAGACTGTTTGCAGCAACTAGATTCTTCCAGGCACAACCAGGGCTCAGCTTGGCCTCCAGTTTTGTCCCTGCAACTTTGATGTGAGGTGGGTGAAAGTACAGCAAGCTAGCCAGCTTTACCAACCCACTTTCCACAGCTGGCAGTGGGTGTTGTAGGGTGGCCAAGAGCTGATCAGCCTGTCCCAGTCCATTGTCTTAGTAACAACATTATCACCCAGAAGTACATGTGAGGGAACTAGAAAGCAATGCTGTAGTGCTGGGATAGTCTGGGTTTACAAATCAGACTGATGCACTAGAAGCTGGCTGGTCCCTGTGCAGACATGGCCTGGATCTGAGCTGGGGAGCTAAATCAGCCCCTGTATTGAACCTGATAATAGCAATACAAGAAACCTCTTAACCAATATCAGCACCTCCACTGCCTGGATGCCAGGATGTCGAGCACTGGGAGATACTGGGTGCAATTCACGTGTGGTGGTGGTAGCAGATACAGCTTATATCAAATTCAGTGGGAGTTGTACCTACGTTTGCCATGGTCAGCTTTGATCCTGGGCATCCTTGGGAATAAGTCCAGCCTCTTGTGCATTTCTTTCAAACTCCCTTTTGCCCTCTTCTGCCATTTTGTTGCTCCTGTGTTAGCCAAGACCTAGTTTACTAGGGCTCTTGATTGGAGACTTATTACAGCTTATTTCTGTCTGCCTTTCTTTAAAGCCAGCTGAACATACCCAATGCTCTTCCTCTATGGTAAGACCGAAAATACAGACCACCTTCCCAGCTTCTGTGACACTCTTTCTAACACACTCCTTTATTCTCTTCCTCGTGATCACGAGTTCTCTCTCCAAGCCCAGCCTAGTTATTTGTGCATGAAGCTGCCATGTCGTGTATTGGTGTGAGTCTGGTGTTCACATGAGCTGTCAGTATGCTGCACATGTGTATTTCTTGTGCATCCTGAGCTTTCCTTTGATCAAGTTAACTGTCGTTCTGCCTTCTAATGAATCACCAAGAGAGAACTAGACCTGGTAAAATTTCCTGTTAGCAACAAACTAGGTCACCATCAGCGTGACCCTGAATGAGTTTGCAATGCAACTGTATGTCCAAGACTCCAGATTGAATGGGATTGGAACTCTGATGTTCCTCCTTAGTGAGGTGATTTGCTGTAACATCTGAGTTCATAGTTTGCCCACAAGAGAGCAAATTGTGCAATGGTGCACACAAACTCTGCTGCCTTGGTGTACAAGGCAGTTCCCACCCAACAGAGCTGCAGTAACTCCAGTCTCTTGATGGCCAGTTTGCAAAACCTCCCACCTCTGTCAAGGCTGCTTTTTCAAAAAGTTGAATAAAAGCCATGAGAAAGCAAACTAGGATACTCAAGCTACACTGGCTAATCTGTAGCCACCTAGTCTTAAAAAGGCTTAACTTAAAATGAAGCATCACTGAGTGCCTTTGTCAACTGGTTTGATGCCAGTAAGTTGCAGATTTGCATCAGGGAGGAATTTGTTCTGTTTTTTTCTGCTGCTTAGATTTTGCCTACTCTAGGAGGACAGGGATAGTTTTCCACCTACAGCAGCTGCTTCCTCTTAGCAAGGCATACTGAAACCTCTGTCCAGACCCATGTACCAGCTTGCTGCCATTTAAAGGGCAAAGCTGACAAGAGCAGCAGTATAATTAATATGAAAACACTTTCCTTTTTCAGTGTTATTCCCTCCTTCACCTCCTTCCTCCAGTTCCATGAAGGCCACAGCCTTTTGTCCAAGTCAGAAAATGAGATTGATGTGAGATACAAGGATCACTTGGTCTTTTCCTTGATGCAGCCTGTTCCCCTCATTTTTTTCATCCAGTTACTACATTGGCAGCAAGCATCAGCCTTTGCTGCAAGCTGGGGAAAGCTACCAAAAATATCCACCTGTGAGCTGGGGTGCAGTCCTGCACTGTCACCCCCAGTGCTCACACCCACACCAAGCAGCTGTGGCCCCCCACGTGCACACACACACGCACACACCCCGGCCACACAGCAGAAGCTGGGGCACGGACCCAGCTGGGGCTGGCAGAGCTGAGCACCCCTCTGTTCATCCCGGGTTGGAAACAGGGGCACACTGGGTGCACAGGAGCATTTCTTCACCTGGACATTTAATCCCAGAAACACACGTCCGGATGGTTCCCGTGGCTCGGCTTTTATTGGGTGCAGACAGACAAGCAGCTGCTGGTTTTGCTGCCTGGTGACAGGAAATCCAAAGGGTCTGTTCTCTCTTGGTTTACACAGTGGTGAGTAGTTAGTGGGGGTGATCTGCACTGTTTCTTCCTCCTAAATGTTGCTCTTTCGGTGGCATTTAGACTCCAGCTACAGTCTTTGCAGCCTGGGTGGGGACAGAGAGGGGGCTTCTGTGAACTTCTTTGCTCCATGGCAGGTCAAGTGGCAGGGTGACAGTGTTATCTTCCCCCTGTGACAGGAGGTCACATTCCCACAGTGGAAGCCACCAGCTCCACGGGCTTCACACAGTATTTTAAGGGACTAATGAACTGGGAAATGTGGCATTTTTGTGTCTCACCTCCCCTCAAGCTAGGCAGGGGGGCCTCCGCCGAGGCCCAGGTGAGACTGCAGCAGCAGCAGCGCTCTGACGGATGCTGCCTGCACACATGTGAAGGCTGAGGAACGTCAGAGCTTGTTACAGGCCCAGGGGAAAATGCTTAGGGACAAAGCAGATGCTGTGAGAAAAAAAAAAAAAAGCAGGCCAGAAGAAAGACTATTTAAAAATACTGCACGCTTGAACGGTAGCAGTGAAGCCAAAATAAAATGTTTTTAAAAAACCCAGAAGTCAGCGTGCAGACTGTGGGAAATACAAAGGGGTCATGGGAAATGGGAACGACCCAAGCACAGAGCAGCGGGAGCGAGCGCCCAGGGCCCAGCCCCCAGAAGCAGGGCAGGGACAGAGGGGCTGCTGGAGATGCCAGTGACACCAGCAGCTGGGCAGGGGCAGTGCACCCCAGGGCAGGCCTAGGACCTGCTGCCGTCCCCGGCAGAGCAAGTGGCACGTGGCTGATGCCCAACAGATTTGCCAGAAGGGCTGACTGAAACACTTGCTGGGGTAAAACATCCAAGACAGGTCAAAAGAGAAAGTACTTTTCTCCTCCAGTACAATGTCAAAAGAGAATTGCACCTTCCCAGCGTGAGGAGGAGATGTAATGGAGAGGTTGATAGCGTAACACATGCCTAGTCCCCAAAAGTCCAGGCAACCTGAAGGGAGAGGCTGATGACCTTGGGAGTGAGTCCCCACAGAGCATCCTCACAGCCATGGGAGTGAGGGCAGGCTTGGAGGGCCCGTGCCAAGGGTGCCAGGGCAGCGCAAGCCCAGGGAGCGGTACCAGGACAAGGAACAGTGCAGTGAGCTCTCGGCGTAGCATCCTCTGTGGCCCAGGGCCCCAGTTCCTCCCGTGCTGTTGTAACTCCTGCCTCTGTGCCAATGGCTTCCAGAACGCAGAGGAAAACTCTCGCATCTCAATCACCTTCTTCCGACTCTTCCGCGTGATGCGTCTCGTGAAGCTCCTGAGCCGAGGGGAGGGCATCCGGACGCTGCTTTGGACCTTCATCAAGTCCTTCCAGGTATCCTTTCACTTATCTCTAAGACCTAACTCCTTTTTATTGCATCTTGGTGGCCTGTTGCTGGGAAGAAATGTGTCTTTTTTGGGTGCACACCCTTTGCCCTGGTAATGATGCCAGGTTAGTGAATTGCTGCTTCTTTTGACCTGGAGGCAGGTTCCATTTCAGTGTTAAAGTGCCAGAGTAGACAGGGGAAGGAGACCAGACTGAATAAGAAGCATCACCTCTAGGCAAAAACAAACACAAAGAGGTAGGTAGTGATTAGAAAAACTGTTTCCAAAACAGGCTGTAACCTAGCCACGTATAGAAAAATGGTAGTTAGAGATGAAGCATGGCACATTCCTGGATTTTAGAAGTACTTGACCTGAATTTACTGGGCCAGCATAACCCAGATTTAGCTGGGGCAGGTCCAGAAGACATCACAGGAATACAAATGGTGGTCTAAACATAAGAAAACACGCAGGACACACCACTCAACAAAAGCATGAAAGAGTAACTTGTGTAACACACAAGTCTTGAAACATCAACCATACAGCCCCCTGATTGAGTCTTTACATGTATTTGTATCGACTCAGATGGAAAAAGAGCTGATCCATACTTTCAAAACCTACCCCTCCCCAGCTACAACACAAGCTGGGACCACGGCCTGCAGTGCTGTGGATCACTATAACTTCTGTCTGTGCCAGCAGAAGTAGCACATCTGCACTCCAGGGATTAGTCTGGATCTTTTCCAGTGCAGCTCTCAGGTGGTCTCAGTAGCCAGACCACCAGGCTCACTCAAAGGTTTCTTGTTTTGCACACTCCTTGACTGCCAAAGGATCTAGTACCACACGGCAGTTTTCTGGCACATCTGTACCACAAGTGACTTTTTCCATTGCTTACATGGTTGCCAACTTCCAGATTGTTATGTGAGAGGCTCCAGTGGGAACCATTTTGTCTGCATGCATAGCAATGAGATTCCCATGGCACAGTTCAAGCCATCCCTGATGCAGGGGACAGAGTCACACTTTCCAGTTCCTTGTCCTCCCCATGCCCCTGTGCCCCTCCAGCCTCTTTAGCAATAGCTCACTCATATCCTGAGCTCAGCTTGACATGGCCCTTAACTGGAAAGGTTGAGATGGATGGGAAAGGGAGTGCCTGGTACTTCCCTACAGTGACCTTCAGACCTCTTTGATTGGAGAGTCACTTTTAGGCAGGGTTGTAGGGTGATGGGAGAAAGTATCAAGGGAGGTATCTTCCACAGGAGGGGAAAAAAAAGCACTGCAAGCAAGGGCCTTTTCCCTTGAAAGCCTTTAGCCATTTATAACATGGTATTCTCTGCTCAGAGCTCCTCCCCTCGTACGTACTGGGAGGCTTCTTGGGCAGCTAAGAATAGCCACTGTTGAGAGCTCTTTACTCAGCCACTCCCGCTGTCAAATTCTGGGATCCCTGCAGACTCTGTCTGGCACAGACTCTTCTCTGTGTCCCCACATGCTTCCAGGAAGCCTTTCTGCTCGCACAGGGCAGCTTAATAAGCAGCAGTCTCGTGCTGGAGCTGAGATCCCATGGTAGCTACCACGTGCCCTGTGCGTGGTGCACAGTGCTTACATACAAGCTGGGGCACTGGTCAGAGGAGCTTCTGGTGGGAAAATGCTCAGCGGGGTTTCCGTCCCCAGGGATAGTGACAGAGCCCAGGCTGGTGAGTGGGAGGAGTAGGAAGTGAGAGGGGTGCTGAGGGCAAGACAAGGCCGTGGGAATCACAAGGACAAAGTGGTAAAGCCAGAGAAGGACAGAGACGACAGAGGACAGGGCCAGGACAGTGGAATATGGGAAGTGGGGAGCTGAAGGAGCCGTGGGGAACGAAGGGCAGAGATGACTAGAAAGGTCCATCATTGGAGAGGAGTGGGCTGGGCAGAACATGGAAAGAAAGTAGAGGGCCAGACATCCAGGGGAGAAGACAGTTTTCCCAGCTGCATATGAAAGACAGAATAACTGATAAGGTCCTGTCTAGACACTATCCCAGGAGCTCTTCTTAGGTGTTGTGTGTATTGAGTCCCAACTAGATCATCACAATATGTTTGGAGCCCAATTTTCAGCTGGTTTATCTGCACTGATGTTTTGGGTTAACCATGCAGATTTGTCTGACCCCATAAAACACAGGGGAATCTGCCCCTGAGCCTCAAGGTGAGATTACAGGCATTGTTTTAAGGTTTGAATTCTTACCATTTTAACATTGAGATCTCTTTGAGATTATTTCTGCTCTAGTCAAATCTCCATAGTGATCAGTGAAAATTTTTCTTTGCTTCTTCCTATAGGATTTAGACATAAAATTTAAATGTGTAAATAACCTTATATTGAAAAAAAATATATAAATCATAGTGTTGTAGGCTTTTGATACTCTGTGAAATGAGGTGTCCAAAATCCAGATCAAGGACTGTACTCACATTTTCAGGATTAATGTGTCTACCAATTACCTCTGAAGTAAGGTCTGGAAACCTGTGGTCTGAGCACTATGCATTGCAAAAGCAACAGTGTAGAAAATTTCTCCTCAAAAGCCTGAGCCTGTGAGGTCCTGAACTGTGCCCTTGATTCCTGCTGGTGGTGGAGCAAACCAGTAACACTCAACACTTTGCTAATCACACCCCTGCACTATCAGGGCCCTGCATTTCCTCTTCAGCAGCCCATCACAGACACTTAGTGCATCGCAGACACCATCACAGACACCTAACACCGAGCAGGGGATGAAGCTGGTGCTGCTTTCAATACTCAGGATGGTACCAGCCCTTGTAACAGGAGCCTTGAATTTGGATCTCGGCCACAGTTGCTCGTTTTTCACCAGGCTGGGTCCAGACAAAAAAAAAAAAATCTCATTGTCGTTAGTGCCAGAATAACACTGGTTATGAGAATTTTATCCTGTTGGTAAGCAGCTTGAGACATTGGTTTTGCTCTCGTGTTCCTCACTCCGTCAGGGGCAGGACTGACTAGAAGGCAGCAGAGCTGGGAGCCCAGTCAGAGGGTGCCCAAGCTGAGAGGCAGCAGTCTGGAGGCGGGAGGACAAGCAAACGTGGGTCTGTAGAGGCATCTAGTGGCCAGCTGGCTTAATTACAGACTCCACGGTTGTGGCCAGCTTCTACCCAGTTCCCAAAGCCGGGTTCGGTGGAGACACGGTGGTCTCTTCTTATTTATTTTTTTTTTCTTAATTTCTAGGCTCTCCCCTATGTGGCTCTTTTAATAGTGATGTTGTTCTTCATCTATGCTGTGATCGGGATGCAGGTAAGTGATGTTAAAGAGCTCAACTGTGTCTGCTTTCTCCTGTTAGAGTTTTGGTAACTTTCTTATCAAGTAACTAAATCAAGGTGTGATTTGGGGGGCTTACAAGAACGTTTTTGCCCAAGGTAAGGTAAGGGGGCAGCTAACCTTGGTTGGAAGCTCTTGCCCACCTATGCACTTCCAACAGGAGCACAAAACACTCAAGACAAATAACAATCAATTTAATGGCAGAGTGCATTATGTAAACAGTAAAAGACTGTGCCTGCCCTCCACACTCTCAAAGGAGTACCCAGCAGCAGTGGCAAAGGGGATTTGCTGCCTTGCTCATTGGTTCAGTATCATTTCAGTGGGCTCATGGCCATGCTGTGCTGAACAAACCCAATTTTTCTCTCACATCACTCTCACACTGGCATAAGTTCCACTGAGTTGTAAAGAGCAGCTTTTGATTTACACCCATGATGGTAAATGTGGGATCAGGCCCAATGTACCGATGCTCTGTGTTTGTGCCAGTTCTTCAGGAAGCTGCATCAATAAAATATCCTATTCAGTTTGCAAAATGAACTTGGAACCAGCCTGAGCATTCATCTGTGCAAGGAACTGGTGTTGCATACAGACCATTGAAGAAAGCGTGTGATACAGGCACAGTCTGTGACAGTCCCAGCCTCATTTGCTGTGCTGCTTTTCAAACTAAACTTCACTTTCTACTTCAGTGTTAATCAAATATCTCAGACAAGTCAGCCGTCTGTGACCAGAGAGCAAAGTATAGCAAGGCATTGGCATAATTGCTTCCAGAGTTCTTCAAACATGACAGGCTTCTTGGTTTCACAATGCCCACAGAATCTGTAACAAAATGCATCTGACCCCTGCGACTTTAATTGTTTCCTGTTACTTTAATGACATCTTTTCACAGACTCCATCTACCCTACCCCAGTTTAACAACTAGAACTAATCTCTCCTTGAATTATCACAGGTTATCTCAATTGCCCCCAGTAATTACAGCTGTCATTTCATCTACTGGGCTCATACACTAAACTTGACAGTTTTGCCTTCAATACCTAACTAGCTGAAATGACCAAGATGTTCAGGACTACCAGTACTGTACAAGAAATTACTTTAGAGCATTACCCCAGCGTTATGTAGCTGCACAAAGCATTAAGTATGGCTTCCAAGCACCCATGCAGGTGGGATCTACAACGACAGGGTCACTGCCAAGGCTAGATATTGTATTCTATAATTCTACTCCCTTTTCTGTTAGCTAGTTCTAAATTGGTCTTTTAATCTTTGGTTTACCTTCTAGCCTCTGTTTAGATCACCTCAGTAGCCCAAAGGGGATGCATCTGTCTTTTACATTGTTCTAGATTACTAGATAGTTTCCTGACCTCCTGTCTTCCAATGGGAAAACCAACTTCTCTCTTTTGTCCTCTTTGCTTAGAGCCCACAGACCTGTTATCATCCTTTTTTGTCCAAATGGCATCTCAGACATTTTGTGTGCTGCTCTCTTGAACCTGCTGACACACAGAGTTCCCTCAAACGTAGGGAGATGTAGGAAGGAAAATCCTTCCTCACTCCATTAAGCAGCTACTTTGAAACAGTAGATGTACCAGATCTGATGAAAAAAGAATTTCCCACATAAGGGAAACCTACCACTTTATCACAGCTACTGACCTGGCTTGGAGAGTAACATTCAAGCCTCACTACCTAATGTGCTCAAGTGGAAAAATCCAAATTGATGCTGATGGATGAAGCTACTCATATCATGGCCCAGAAGGCACAGACTGGAGGCCATGAGAGAGGAACCTCTACCTGCAGCTCCTTGTAGGTGCCTAATGCAAAGTAACCATAGCAGCTTCCTCATGTGTGAGGGAAACTGTGGGGCTGAGAGGAAATCAGCATGGGAAGTTCCCTTAGCCTGAAATGAAAAATATGGGCTGCCTCACCTCAAACTGCCTCTGAGCATTTAAACTGTCCTCCTGCTCCTCCTCCTCCTCCTCCTCAGTGCAGCTGGGGCTGTCACTGCTACCCATGGCACAGGGGCGGTTGAGGCTGGGGAAGGCCCACATATCCCTGAGGAACCCCTGCAGACAGCCTGCCACGGACAGACCCTCCCCCCGGCTGGCATGGCCTCCCCACCATTGTCCCTGCACTTCCCTCCACATCGTTGGAGCTCTTGGGCTGTTAATTATCAGTGACTTTTGCTTGAAAAGAAGCTTCGTGTTCTCTCAGAACTGCTCTGTTCCTGCTGCTCGTGTTGGCCGTGAGATTACAGCTCCCGGCTGTTGAGATCTCTGGCAGGTCGCTATCAGTGGGGAATAAATAGTCCTGATGGACTGTGCTGTGCAGAGAACTCTCTGCCAGGTGAGGCCTGTTAAGCTCTCAGTTCCAAAGCTGTGTAAGAGCTTTTCTAAGAAGCCTAAAACTCTCCAGCACTGGAGAATTCGCATTCAAGGCTAGGCCCCTAAGACAGGCTTGCTGATGGTTGCAGGCTTTGTGCTGTGGCTGGATGAAGTAGCATCCAGTGTGGTGTGGTGGCAGTTGGTTGGGCAGGGAAGGAAGCTGTAAGCCACTCTGGTCTGGGCTGATCTAGTCATCATCTTCATACTGCTGCATTCAAGGGGACTGGGGGAGCTCAAACACCTGCTAGTGACAAAAGTGGCTACTGGAAGGGCAGGCATTTGGACAATATCCAGATGCAAAGCAACATACTTTACATTGTCTTGGGAAGATACAAGGCACCCCACGGAGCTGGAAGCTTCACATTTTGCAGCTGCTGATCTTTTGCTATGATCTCCTCCAGGTGAAGACAGATACACAATGAAGGAGCCTTCTGTTATTAATTTCTTTCAGCTGGACCACCTCCCCAGATGAGTGCTTGTTAAAATAAGTCCCCATATCACATATTTACTGCATATAAAATAAGGAAGGAGGTCTTGTTTTAAGAACATATGTCTCTTGCTATAAAAGGAATGCTTTTCTGGGGTTAAAGCCTAAGCAAGAGAAGCTACAGCAAATATGAAAGACCTATGGAAACAATTCTTTAAGAGAAAAGCAGATTCTGTTAATATATCAGAGTCAGGGTGAGGCCAAAAGCCACAGGTGAGAAGAGGTTTGGGGATTTTGCAGGGCTAACCTGAAAAGACCTCTGCTTTCTGACAGGTGTTTGGTAAAATTGCACTGAACGATACCACAGAAATCAACCGCAACAACAACTTCCAGACCTTCCCCCAGGCAGTGCTGCTGCTTTTCAGGTGGGTGTCTGACAGCTCTGGGTTATGTCAGTCTGGGAGCACAATTCCTCTGCTCTTGGGCACAGCTTATCTCCTTCTACTGTGTCATGCTTGTGAGGTGAGTAGAAACATGCTGTCCCTTAGTGAGGGGGTGGGGCATAGGAGTTACCTCAGGTGAAAGGACATCCTTTGATGACATTGGTCAACACTCAGAGCTGGGGAGACAAATCCTCCTACTCAGAACGAAGGTAGCCAGTTTTCAGTGCTCTCAAATGTTGGTATGTATCACAAACTCCTTCTTTGGTTCAGGCCTCACCAGTATGACTTCCAGCTTATTTTAGCAGGGAAGGGGACATGAACTCCCGCTCATGCTTTGGCATGGCCATGTCCTGCTCAGCTTCTCACATAGTCCTGCTCCAGCTGTGGCCAAGTGTGCCAGGGCCAGAGATGGGTGATGAAGGGCTGGGGAGTTTGCATGAATTCAACACCCTTTTCTTATTTTCAGGGAGTTTTTAATCAACCCATAGCCATGTCACATGTCTCATTGACCCTGGCTGGTGGGAGCATGACAACCCCATACCCAGACTAGCCAAAGCACTGATGACATTAACAAAGCCAAATAGAGGAGCAGGGTATGCCAGTATATGTCAGAGCCCAGCCACCAGCCTAACTTGCTCTTAATTGGTCTCAGTGGCAAAATTCCCATTAATGTTTGTGGGAGCAGGAACAGGTTGCTGTGTGCCAGTCCCTCTTGCTCTGAATGTCACTCCTGTCTTCCCTTGCCCTTTGCCGTGTCCAGGTGTGCCACTGGTGAGGCCTGGCAAGAAATCATGCTGGCATGTCTCCCAGACAAGAAGTGTGACCCAGAGTCAGAGCCAGCCAACTCCACTGAAGTCGATCACTCCTGTGGCAGCAGCTTTGCCGTCTTCTATTTCATCAGCTTTTACATGCTCTGTGCCTTCCTGGTGAGTCTGCCCCAGCAACTGAAACCTGTCCTCTGTCAGACTGAGCCCCTGCCTCCCCAGACATTAGCACTGTACAGCAGAAGAATGATCTCAAAGAGAGGAAATCTCTCCATGGGGTCGTTCCCAGCAGCAGCCTTTCAGTGATGACACCCCCTTGGTCACTGCTGTTCCTGCCTCGCTCCAGCCCTGTGGGATGCTCTGCTTCCAACCCCAGTCCTTTGTGCACAGCAAGGGAGTTCTCTTCCCCCCTCCCTTCAATGAGAAAACCAAATTAGAGTGTTGTGGGCTGTGCTGAGGCTAGCAATGCCTCAGCCACACTTCCCACCTTCCCTCCTACCTTCCTTCTGGCTGCTGAGCAGGTTTTTCCTCCCCTGCCAGCAGCAATGACTGTGAGAATACACATATCCCACTTGCATCTGCTCCATGCTGGCAGCACAGCATTGCTCAGAGCAACAGCACATGCTCTGCAGCTGGCATCAGTGCACAAAACTCTCCCAGTGAACAGCAGCAAGATTTTTAAAGTTTCAGTCTTGGGCCAAAAGGAAGGACTTTTACCTCAGCCCCACTGCCTGTAGAGGATGAATCCCAGGTTCTCCCACTACTAGCCTGTTCTTCTGGGCAAAGACGGGTAAATAAAAAGCCGTCACAGCATGTTTAAGCATTTGGCAAACCTGGGCTTCATCTATTCAGCAAGGATGAGAAAAATGTGATCAGCTGAGAATATCCTGCCTCTGGGATCTTCCCACTTAAACTGGGGGGCTGGCATGGGGAAACAGAGAACCCAATTCCAATGGCTTCCCAGTTTTAAAAGTCCAAATCCAGACCTTAAATGGAGAACCTGGTAAATTCTCCTGTTACCTGCCTCATCCAGTAAGTCATCTCTGTCCTTGTTTGCAGATCATCAATCTTTTTGTAGCTGTTATAATGGATAACTTTGATTACCTGACACGGGACTGGTCCATTTTAGGACCACACCACCTGGATGAGTTTAAAAGGATCTGGGCAGAGTATGACCCTGAAGCCAAGTAAGTAGCCCAGTATCAGAACTCCTCAGGAGAACAGGCCTGTTATATTCTGTTCTCTAGGCTCAGTGCAGTAAGTGCCTGTTCCTCTTGCAGGAACTTTTTTTTTTTCTGCAAAAATCCTGAAATAGATACATCCACAAGATATTGTTGGTGAATCCATAAGCCAGCAGTGCAAGGGTACAAAACACAGATCTCAGCATTTACTCTGCACTGTTACCTGGCAGGACATTGCTTCACTTTCAGTTGGGGGGAGATACGGACTGTTTAGGGAGGGGCAGCTGGAAATTGAGCCAAGAAGGTTAGGTGGTTGGTTTGTTGTTGCATGCATTTGGGATACTGAGCTACAACTCTTCTATTTATCTTTCTACTCACAGTAGAGTTACTGTGCTCACATTTCCATTTTGTCTTATGTCATACAGGCCCATCACAACTTGCACCTTCACGGGGATATGTTACATTGTCTGCAGGGTTATTCACATCAGCAGACTTGCAGGGATTTAAAGTTATACAAGCACAGGTCACGTTGGGCTTAACTGCCATTTAGCATTATATGCTCTGTTTGACACATGCTTAGGCTTAAATTGCATTTAGATCCCTGTGCCATTCCAGTACAGTTGACAATTGTAATTGCAAAGCCCCCTTCATAATGCAAAAACTGTGGTAAGAGATCTTGGCATAACCTAAAAGCAGATCTCTTTTGGAGGCATCATGTCAAGATTAATTTGGGCTTAGGTTCTGCAGTATGTGAGACCATGTCGCATTATCAGAGTGATAAGTAAATTGAAACCTTTCCTCCCAACCATGGTGACTTCCCTGAGAGACTTTTAATATGGATAGGGGAGAAGCACAGAATTCTAATAAATATACCATTTGTTAATGAAACAGATGCTACTATTTGTGCTTGTTCAAAGGCAAGGCTGCAGTAGAATAGACTGCCACTCAGTCCAGATGCCATCCTCTTCCATCTATAAATGGAAAGCTCTTTTTTTTGTTTCTTTTCCCCCTCCATGTCCCAAGTTGGAAGCCCCACCTCTGGTTCTGATAGCTCTCCTTGCTCCATGAGAGAATTCTTCTTTGCAGATGCCATTTCCAGAACTTAAAAGAAATCCAACTGCTACTGTGGAGGAAGTTCAGCACTTTGTTTTGCTCTGGCTCCAGTGACAGCCCAAAGCATAAACAAGTATCAAAAGACAGTGGCTTGGGGCTATTTATATGGGAGGTAAAGTGCCAGGAAAAAAAAAAAAAGACCCTTTGCAGCCTGTGCCTGTTATAACCCTAAGACCAACAAGTAAATATGTAGCCATAGGTTTTGAGCCAGGTCAGTGGTGGGGGGACAGCCCTGAACTGTCTGTCTGTACTCTAAGATTCTACAGCATTCAAAATACTGATCAATTCTTGCAAGTATTGACTTGTGCAAGACTGACAGCTGGGTTTCTAGTACATGTAGGAGGTACAGGAGTCCTAGGCAAGTCCTGAGGAAAGCACCAAATGCAAGAGGCCTGAAAAAATACCTTCAGCTATGGCTGGGCTACTGGGAGTGGCAGTGTGGGGCTGGGATGATGTCAGTGGTGCTTCCAGCTGCCCTCACATGCAGCAGGTGGCCCCGCAGGTCAACCCTGGGTAATGATGTGACCCTCACTCTGCTTTCATCTCCAGGGGACGGATCAAACACTTGGATGTTGTGACCTTGCTCCGGCGGATTCAGCCCCCTCTTGGCTTCGGGAAGCTCTGCCCTCACCGGGTGGCTTGCAAAGTAAGGCACAGCTGTGGCTTGGGGCACAGCAGCTCAGTAACAGCTCGGTAGCTGGCAGTGGCCTTTTCCCTCTAATCCTGGGAGCCCCCTGGTTTGCAGAACCCCGGGCATGGGCTGGTGCCAGTCCCAGCGGGGCAGTGGTGACAGCAGCAGCATCAACATGTCTCTGCAACAGGGCCCCGGCTGCTCTGCACCACTCACTACCCCCTCTGGGTGGCAGCCACCTCACCAGGGACTGGAGGGGCACCCACAGTTGGATTGTCCTCTGAGTCAGAGCACCGCCAGCACTCTATGGAGCTGGGACAGAGTGTCCATGCTGACTGTGGGGCTCAGATGGCCACCACCACGCCAACCACACTTATGTTGGCAGGGTGTCAACCATGTGCCCTGAGACAGAATACAACAGGCAGAAGTAACAGGACAAATGAAAATAACCCCAAGCTGTTCTTTAGGTGCAGCAGTGTACCAAACCCCCAGTGTTCTCTCTCGTTCTCACTCAGTTGACAGATATTAAACAGCACAAGGGACAAGCACAGTTTTTCTATACAAATGACTCACTCGTTTCTTTGATCCAGAGGCTCCAGCTCCTAGTGAATAACAACACATTTATAACCTTTATGCTTCCTTCACTCAAAGTTCTTTGTTCGTCTCCTTGCAAGTCCCAGAGTTTATATGTGACACATGTAGTTTATTTTTTGTATCATTCTCAGAGCAAAATACAAAGCCTGGGGCCTGTTCACAACAAGAAATGACTTCTGTGGCATACTGCAGATCCCTTTTAGTCTGCTGTCTAGCAATTTGTTGGCTCATCTGGTTCAGCCCTCCTCCAGTCGATGGTAGCAGTGGTAGTGGTGAGGAATGACACCCTTTCCTCCAGTCTGCTACTGAACCAGGCCCTGTTGCATGAAAGTGGCAGAATGCTGAACACATCAAGCACCAAAAGAATGAGAGCTCTAAGTCCCCAGTGCCTTTTACCTCCCCAGATAGAAGTAAGGATGTGAGATCTAGTGATTGTTGGTCTCACTGGAGTTCACCTGCAGCTGCAACAGTACTCAGCACTCACTCTGTCCTACATAGCTTACAGAATTACTGCAGGGCAGACACAGCCTAAAACAATTTAAAAGAGAGAAGGGATAAAGCCGACCAGCCTCCAGGTTTGCTTAATTCCTTTTCTTCAAGCCTGTCACCTAAAAGAAATATTCTGTCTCTGTGTTTATATACATTTTCATCAGGCACAGCTTTAGTGCAGGTGAGTTTGCAAGCACCTCATGAAGTAAGAAGAATACAGTTTGCTCCCAGTAAGAAAAAAAGGTGTCATTTAAAAGGCAAATGGTTTGGGGACTAGAATAAACCTCTGTCCACTTAATACACTGTGGGCAAACACCTGCTGGGGAAAATGGTTAGAAAGAGATAATCACATTGAAAAGAACAGAGTATCTAGCTGTGGGAGAGACACCCCAGGACAAACACACCATGGCTGGCACCATTGGTGGGTATGTTGAGTACTTTTATAATTGCATAACTAAATCTACAGGCCATGTTATGCATGCTGACATAAAAGGACTGGCAGGTTTGAAGGACATCCTGAGGGCATGAGGAAGAGCAGGCATCAGTCCATGTGTTGGCAGTGTGACTGTTCTCTCTTCTCCTTCCTCTACAGCGCCTTGTCTCCATGAATATGCCACTGAACAGTGATGGGACTGTCATGTTCAATGCCACCCTCTTTGCATTGGTCAGAACAGCGCTGAGGATCAAGACAGAAGGTAAGAAGCTAGCTGACTGTTAGGTACAAAGGTGGCTGAGTTGTGTTCACACAAAGTGTGCTGAGCTGGAATACAAGTAAGGACATCTTGTGTAAAATGATATTAGATACTCATATGCAGCACGTGGTACAAAAGGTAATGTAAAGGTGTTTGGAGTAATAATACCTTGCAGGGAGAGAGCAGTTTCTTCTTAGAAAGCTGGTGCTTCTCATGGTACCATCTCAGATATTGATCACACTCTTTACAGTGGTCTCAAAGTTAAAAGTTTTAGATTGACGTCTGCTCAAACATCAATCAGGGGAAGGAAGAAGGACAAAGAAACCTCCCCTTGTACATACTGGCTGCAGAGCTGGACTACTGTTTGACTGCTGTTGCCACCAATCTTCCAATCGAAGGGAGGTGAAAGAGCTTGGACTCGAGGGTCTCACCTCATTAAAACTCCTCCTGTGCTTCCATTAGCATGAGTTAACATCATATGGTAGTGGCAGTGGTGTTGTAGGCCTAAAGACAGAAGAGAAGCAAAGACACTGTTAATAGCTGTGAAAAGACCAGTGGGTATAGTTAGGGAAAGCACACAAGATTTTGAGCTCAGCTTGTCCCCTTTGTTGCACTCTGTCACCTGCTGTAATGAAAGATACTGATCCTGGGTCAAAACCTGGCTTCATTTATTAATGAGATGCTTTAAAAGAGCATGTGGGTCTGTGATTCACAGCTAAACATCTCTGTCTCAGGAGTAGCTGTGTTATATCTCAGGCACCCTAGTTTAATATGCTAGGATTACACTGACAGCAGAGCCAAAAAGAGTGGTAAAATTAAACACTCCTATTAAGGCCTTGAGTGTCACGTTAAACCACATTCGACTGTGGCCAAAGAGGATCTCCCTGAGGAAAAAGCCAACCACAAGCCCTATAGGATTTCTTGTGTCTTATGAGCCAGACACCCAAAAAAGACTCAATTTTCTTGTCCACCTTAGCCTCAGATTCTCAGAGTCATTCCCAGTGAACTCCTGGAAAATCACATTAAGCCTCAAACCTCTTTCTTTCTTGCGTTAGCAGGATCTTTTAATTGTTTAGGGCAGAAGTTTGGAATCAACCTGAGTCAGGTCTCTACCTTGGATCCTGTACATCCATTTCATTGTCAGCAAGTCGTTTAGTGTCCTTATCTTTTAGTGTAATAAGAAAGGCTGCAGGAGCAGGACCTTTAGGAGGACAAGATAGTGTGTTTGTACATCTAGAGAGAGAAGAGATCTTCAATTTTAAGTCATTTGAATGTACACAAATCAAGAAATGACATTGAAAGTGAGTTGAGTGGGAGAAAATGGGTATCTAGAAGAATGGGACATAAAACAAATCTGTTTGACTCACTCTCAAAGGAGCAATGTGGGTTGCTCAACATCTCCTTTAGCTCAGAGCCCCTTGGAGGGACATGTGAAGTCTAAGTTCAGACAGTTACATAAAAGGCTTGTTATAGCCTGTGCTGTTCTTCAGAGAATAAGCACAAATATCCTGGGACAGTCCTCCAAATCTTTTCCACTGCTGAAAAACTCTAATAATTTTCTTCCTAAGACTGCCATGCCAGACATGAAATTGCTCCTCTGCAGGATCTGCTTAATTCCTGTCTCTGATGATTTTCACCCTGCAGGTAACCTGGAGCAAGCCAACGAGGAGCTGAGAGCAATAATTAAGAAAATCTGGAAGCGCACCAGTATGAAGCTGCTGGACCAGGTGGTGCCCCCTGCGGGTGGTGAGTGGCAGGATCTTGTCCCAGTCTTTGAATCACTGGGGTTTTTTTCCCCACCTGACATGTCCTGCTGCACTTAATGATCATCAGGTGGAATATGGGGGACAAGCTTTCTTCTACAAACTGTTACTTGTATTTAATCAGGCTGAGATCTGCTTCTGCCTGTACTAACATAAATATCACTTCTTTACTACTGAGAAATCAGGGAAGGAAAAAAAGGTGCATAAATAGGAGTTAGAATTTTTTGGTCCTAGATCTTGCCTCAGTAAATAGGCATTTACTCCCCTGGACATTGCCTGCTGGGGACAAAGGAAGCAGGCAGAACTAAGTAGCTTCAGGGAGAATGATGTGGACTTTATCTGACTACATTAAGAGATATGGCCTTAATTCAAGTTAAGGATGCAGTCCCATTTCATAACCCCTTCACATTTATCAAAACTACCTTTATTATGGCATATAACTCTTTTTTCCTCATATAACTGCTTTCTACTATGATACTTGTCAAAGACTTATGTTCCTGAGGACATTCCTCATCCAATTTGAACTGGTGTAACAGATTGCTGTGGGTTTCTATGCAACATTCCTGGCAGGCTGTAATTACCAGGCTCTGGGCCACTCCTTTGCTGGGCTTCTTGGGCCTCCAGGCACATGAGCATCCAGTGTTGGCTTCACTGATCTTCCAGGTGGCCACAGGGGCTATAGCACAAACCAGAAATTGGTACTTAGTTAATATTTGCAGCCAGACTCTGAAACTTGCTCAGCCTGCTCTGAAGTCAGTGGAGTATGTCTTATAAAATTTTCAGTGAGTTTGTGGAAGAAAGGAGAGTTACCTGGATAAAATCTTACTGCACATTTTGTTTGTTTGACTGTTGGTATTGAGTGATAATACAGCAATGACTGTGTTTCTGGGGAGAGGTGATTATTTTAGTTCTCTCACAACCAGACATAATTTCAATGCAGAGAAATTCCAGTTCAGGTCAGGGCTGGATGGTCAGTAGGATGCTGTTGGTGAGCCCAGGCTCTGAGTATGTATTACCCTGGGCTATCACAAGGCAGAGCAGCATGATTTGACCCAGACTGGGAAGCTGCTACTATAGCAAGGTCCTATGTGGTATAACAATACCAGGGACTGAAAAGTTTAGAGGCACTTCCCCATGAACAACATAAATCCAGAGACACATAACTTCAGGGGTTCTCTCCCAGAAGAGCCAATCTATCCAAATGCCACATGCACCTCTCCTCCTGACTATTTACACACAGCAAGCTCTGGCCATGGAGCAACCCCTTCCTTCAGCCCTGCATCCCGATGCCATGAAAAGCAGGTGCCTGGCATCTCCGCTGCAAATGGCAAGGCTGACGTTGGCAAATACACTGTTTAGAATCAGCTGCTTGTTCAATTTAGTATTTATTTGTTTGTTATACCCCTTTGCAGATGATGAGGTGACCGTTGGGAAGTTCTATGCCACTTTCCTGATTCAGGAGTACTTCCGGAAGTTCAAGAAGCGTAAAGAACAGGGGCTGGTGGGAAAGCCCTCCCAGCGCAACGCCCTCTCCTTACAGGTGACAAGCGGGCCCAGGGCGGACAGGGGTGGTACAGCAGAGGCAGTTGATCCCACTCTCCCTCTCAACCAGCCTGGGGGCTGCAGTGGACTATCCCCACTGGAAAGGAACTTGTAGACCCCTTGAATTACCACACCAGCCCTTTTGGATAAACATGTATGTGCCGTGGGCCCCACGCCTTAGCTCTGGATGGGGAAGGCACAAGTGAGATATATTCCCAGTTTATCAATCTGCTGGTAATATGTGAAATTTAGGTTCCTTTTAGAGAACTTGTATGAAGTGTTCAGCAAACACTTGGTTATTACTACATTAATTCTGCCCTTTCTGAGAGGAGTCACTGGAACAGGGTCAGGGAAGGCATGTTGTAAGGAGGCAAAATCAGCTAAAGAGCAAAAATTATACCTAGATGCCAAGGCCATCCAGTGGATGAGGCATCAGGCTCTAAGACCTGGGCTCCATTCACCACTGTGCTACAGGTTCACTGGGTGGGCTACCAGGCTGTGTGAAAGAATGAGAAAGCCCCATAGACTGTACAAGCAGCATCGTTTGTGTCCCTTGAGTGTACAGTAAGGAAGAGGGTGACTCTGGAGTTCCAGCAAGCTAAAAAGTGCTGTGATGCTGGCACAGATACAGACTGAGGTCTTGGCATACCCACAGCTTACCTCCCTGGATGAACTCCCTGGAACAGATTCCAGCCACTGAAGGGTTTGAGGACTGTCCAGGTTGAGATGCCAGAAGTCCATTAAATCTGTATTTAAGCCACTGATTAAAAAGAGATTTCCAGAGGCACCAAGTATGTGGTTCAGCTTGAACTGTGACTGCTCTAGGGCTTCTGGTTGTGGATGTGACAACCCAAAGTTGAAAGCCTGCAGACTTGCTTAGTCGAGCCAGTGAATTTATGCCTATGTCCTGTTGTGATGAAGCCAGGGGACTACCAACAAATGTTCCTGTGTTGGATTTCTAAGAGCTTCTCCCTCTAAGCTGGAGATGAAAGAACAGAATCTGCTGGTGTTTCTCTAGGAGCTGGGGATGCTATGTTAAGGAAAAGGATTTTGCAGTGCTTAGAAAGAAAGAGCACTGCTTTTGTTTCTCACGTACCCACTCGGAGATATGAAGCTCTATAGTTTGCTGTTTTGCAGGCTGGTTTGCGCACACTTCACGACATCGGGCCAGAGATCCGACGAGCAATTTCTGGAGACCTGACAGCTGAAGAAGAGCTTGATAAGGCCATGAAAGAAGCTGTCTCTGCTGCCTCTGAAGATGATATCTTCCGGGTAGGTGCTGAACAAGTTTATAAGCTGGGGCTAGACCAGTAGCTGGGCGTAGAGAGCTCCATTCTCTTTTATGAATTCAGTATTTCAGCTGAGCCCTCCTTCTTGTTTTCTGGACACTACTAGAAAAGAGAGTGGTGGACTCCAGGTGCCAGGCCCTGAAGCCTTTTTACAGTTTTTATCCCATTTTCTTATCAATTGAAGTTTCCCCCTCATAAAACCTAAATAAAATCCGAATGAAATGGCCAAAGAGGTTGAAGAACAGATCAATTCAGCCATCTTGCAGTCTGCTGAGCAGCAGCCAGACATACTTCAGTGTTTTGTTCACTCCTCCTTTCAGTGGCACAAGTAGCATCCTTCCAAAATGTGCACGAGAACCCAGTAGAGCTCCTATGGAAGAAGGAAATTTTCTAAGCAAGTCACCTAAATCTTATCTTTCTTATTTCATTCCTATTTCTTGTAGTTGTCCCCTCTGGTGGTATTTCCTCTCCTTTCCTTACAAGATGCTGTCAGTCCCTTTCAGTCCTCATAATCTAAGCAGTACATAACTGGCTCATTAAATCTTTCTTCATTTGTTCCTCCAGGCGATTAATAGTTTCTGGTGCTCTTCTCAAATTCCCTCTCATGTCTAAATGTTGCTTTGCAACTGCACTGTGAAAACAGGAGGGCAGTTTCCTGGTTCTTGCATCCCTACCCAGTCCTGCACTCCCTAGACTGGTGGAAGGTATAGAGACCTCACCTAAGCACCAGGACAGTCCTCAGAAATATCTTTTAAAGCTAAAGCTTTCATGGCCTGTGTGTGCTCTGACAGAGAACTCCATGCACTGTCCTGGGGCAGAGAGAGCACCAGTACCCACATGCACACTTTGGTCCTCGCATGTTTTTTTCTTCAATAACAGGCTAAGCAGGAAAAAAACAGGGCCCTTGCACATCTTCTCACTTACAAAGGGAAAATAACTTGTGTTTCTCTGACAGAGAGCTGGAGGCTTGTTTGGAAACCATGTCAGCTATTACCAAAGCGATGGCAGGAGTGCGTTCCCCCAGACATTCACCACCCAGCGACCTTTGCACATCAATAAGTCTGGCAACAACCAGGGAGATACCGAGTCTCCATCTCATGAGAAGCTGGTGGATTCCACCTTCACTCCCAGCAGCTACTCATCTTCAGGCTCCAACGCCAACATCAACAACGCCAACAACACTGCCCTGTGCCGCTTCCCCAGCCCACCCAGCTACCCCAGCACTGTCAGCACGGTGGAAGGCCACGGGACTCCCTTGTCACCCACCATCTGTGTGCAGGAGGCTCCTTGGAAACTACCTTCCAAAAGGTAAGCTTCACAAAGCATGAGTCAAGGGAGCAGGTATAGGAACACGCATGCCAACACCAGAGCACTGCTGCTGAGCTGCAGTCACCCACCACACAGAGCCCAGCCTGATGCCTGGATTGAGCCTTCTGGTTCTCCTCTCAGCCAGAGCCCATGGTACAACAGATATGCATCAGCTGTCCACTGCAAAGAAGCAGCACTCCTACTGACCAGCACAATTTCTTTGTGTTTTGTCATGAAAATAACTTTATAAGAACCCAAGGGAACCTTATTTATCTTTCCTTTGCTACAGGGAGATGTTTTATCAATTGATAACTGGAGGAGAATGCAGTTCATCTCTTAAGTGCTCGATAGGAGCTTTGGGGAAGTTATTTTTTCATTCAGTGGATCACATCCCTACAGAGGTCACCAAAGGCATCTTGGGAGGAGGGAGGCAAGGTTTTCAGAAATGCAATATTGTGCAAAGCGAAGAAAATCCCCTCCTCCAGACAGCTTTCAGGCTGTCTACACTCAGATGACTAATACAAAACAAGTATCATTTTTATCAGTGGGGGGAAATTTTTTTATCCTTTCAGTAACAGCAGGAAGGAGCTGGACATTTTTTTCTTTCAGTGCAGAGAATAGGCAATGTGAAAAGGTGGTGAAATGTTGCCCCAGCAAAAGGACAATAAGACAGAGGAAATTCAGTGGGTGCAGAACTGCTCGAGTAAAGAGACAGTGTTTTTCTCTTTTGTGCCTCCCTGAGGGAGACCACAGGAGTTGCACAACAAGTGTTACCATCTGCCCTACCCCCTTGCTGACTTGTGCTGATGTGACCTTGCTAACATGGTGTTCTTTTCTCTCCTTGCTTCCCTGGGCACCTGCCTTGAATTAGGACGCATTACTACGAAAGCGTGGGACGGTACGTGTTCTCCCTCGTGCTCTCTGGGCATACACCCCATTGCTTGTCCCACTGAAAGTCCAAATCCCCAGTAATGCTGCTTGTGAGCTCTTCTTGGTGTCAGCAGGGCTGAAAAAGAAGTCATGATCCCTAAGACATCCCCAGAAAATACTCCCAACTTGGGGCTTTTCTACCCACAGGCAGGTGGTGTTGTGTGGATTGTTTCTAGCTGGTTTCTACATTTGGGTTTTTTTTTACAACTTCTAGTTGGGCCCACACATCCAGGCACTCTCTGATCACAACACAGTGAGGTACACCCTGGCATGTTCATACAAAGATTCTGTTTTGTTTTTGCTAAAGGCAGACTTGAACAGGAGGAGCTGCCACATACTGAGTTTCTCCCTTCTGCACCTTAGCAGTGTTACTTGCCTCCCACCTCAAAAGGAAGGTCACTCCAGCACTCCAGCACACAACAACACACAGGCTGTTTTGTACCATGCATATGCACATACACATTTCTGCCAATGCTTTTTGCTTAAACCAAAGGATAAAATAATGTTTCCTATCCAGTCCCTGAAAGATGAAAAAACCCTGCCATGTTGCTCTCTTCCTCAAATGCTAGTAACAGACTGACACTGGCTCCAGTAACTCCATGTTGGTATCTCAAAGATTCCCTCTGCCTTCAGATTTTACATTGCTCCTTAGAAAACCAAACTCATAATTAAATTAAATGTGAGGGCCAAGATGTGAAACAGAAAGACAAAAGAGGAAGCAAGAAGGGAATTAAGGCTGTCACACTGAAGAGTTTGAACAGATCAGCCACAGCCCTCTGCAGTTAGTGATGAGAAAAAAAGGGACCAAAGTTGTAAAAGCCAGCAAGGAATGAGAGCATGAACAGGAGACAGAGAGGAGATATGGTGCAGAGTAAGGGATTTGGGAGGGCCTACAAGAAAGCTGGGGAGGGACTTTTTAGGCTGTTGGGTAGTAATGAGACTGGATTAAAACTAGAGATGGTGGATTCAGATCAGACATGAGGAAGAATTCCTTCTCCATGAGGGTGCTGAGACCCTGGCCCAGGGTGCCCAGAGAGGTGGGGGAAGCCCCATCCTTGGCAGTTTCTCAGGCCAGGCTGGCTGGGGCTCTGAGCAACCTGCTCTAGTGGGAGGTGTCCCTGCCCTTGGCAGGTGGGTTGGAACTGGAGGAGCTTTAAGGTCCCTTCCAACTCTGACAGTTCTATGGTTCTAGGTAGAGACCAAACACCACAGAGCTAAGAGGGTTGCTGTTTGTGTCTAGGAGGCTTCTCTGAAATATGTAACCAAGGCTTTTGCAACAGCAGAAGAATCTGTTACTTCCAAGAGCCCACCTCAGATTTTACTTTGAGTTCAGTGAGGTATATCTTGGGAAATGTGATCAGAGTAATGTGCACATTTATAGAGTACCTGTAGTCACAAATAACAATAATGTGTTTACATTATTGTTCAGCATTGATTTAAGAAACTCCTCCTCTGAAATAGGACACAAAGGTTGTTGTTTTGTATTCATGAACTCTGCAGCTCAGTTCAGTCATTGGTTTTTCTGTGATAGCTCTTCCACATTAAAATAAACTGAGACAGATGGAGCCTGTCATTCTTGTCTTTATAACAGGTTGTCTTTATCATTCTCCATATCTTGACTTGTCTTTTTTGCTCATTAGCTCCAGTTCCAGAGACAGCCAGCTGGCAATTGTTTGCCAAGAGGAAGTGTCTCGGGATGAGACTTATGATGAAAATTTGAATGAAGACATTGAGTACTGTAGTGAACCAAGTCTGCTCTCTACTGAAATGTGAGCTTTGCAGCCTTAGTCAAGGTGTTTGGGTGGTTCTTTAATTAAGGGGAAGAGGTGGGAAGAGGTGGAATTTTTCTACAAAAATTTAAAATTATGGGATAAGGCCAGGAGACTTTAGTCAGATAAGTCATATATGAGAAAATTTTTTAATTTTTTTTTTTAATGAAGTTTGTTCCTGAATAGTATCATTGAAAGGATAACTTTCACCTAGGATTTTCCTTCTCCTCTGACTGAGAAACCTGGATCTGGAGGGCCTTCCCCCACATCCACTTCTTCCATTCTGACGTTCCCAGATCTCATCTTTGGAGCATTCTCTGTCTCATAGTCTTTTGTTATGGCTCCTGGACCAGTTATAGCTTGAAACTAGCTCACTATTGCACCCATTTGATAGCATGATCTTCCAGGCTTTCCTGCTGGAAAAGGGGTTATTTTGTCCAGTAGTCCAGTATCAGCAACTTTTCTAGAATCCCTCTGTTCTCCTTTCCAGGCTTGCATACCAAGATGTTGAAAGCAGACAACTCACTCCACCAGAAAACACCAAAGGGGAGGACACCCGGCACTCTCCGAAGAAAGGCTTTCTGTGCTCATCAGCACTAGGTAACCTTCCAGAGTGACATGTGGGTTGTGCTTTCCTTTGCCTCAATTGGAGGGGTCCAAGCATGTGAGGGTGTTGCTGGTCACTGCATTTACCTCGTGAGGCCAGGAATCATACAGTGTGCACTCAATCTGATCGTGCACATGACTCTACTGAGGTTCTGCTCAGTCAGCAGATGAATCTGGAGCTGTTTGGATAGCCCATATGATCTTTCTGATTAAGTCCATCTTTGGATTAGGGGCGTTTATTAGAGCTTTGCAGACTCTCTCAGCAATCACCAGGGAGCCATTGAATGGGCAGCTCTTGGGTATATGGTGTTCTGTTTTCAGTGTGTATGCAGCAGGAGAAAGGCTAAAAGGAAAACAGTGAATTTCAGATGACGTTAACTTTACAACAGAAAAATAGCTTTTTTCTCTTCCCTTTTTTCCAAATTTTGGAAATGCTTCATGTCTATGTAAGCAGCCTCCCATGCACCAGTGAATTCAACCATTCACTTCCACCTGACCTTGCTATAGACACAAGCTCATAAACTGGGTATGTCTGGCAGCTAAGGGACACAGATCACATGCAAGCAGGAGGCTGGTGTCACCTGAGCAGCCTGACGTCCCCTCCTGCACCTTGTGGACAGCCAGGCACAGCACCAGAGCCTCAGCTGCCATCACCAATCCTGCTGAGGGCTGCACCTGAACCAGAGAGGTCTAAGAACACTGCTGCTGCTTAGGAAAGAAATCAGCTGCTTGGTATCTACTAGGGCAGTGTTTTAGAAGGGGAAAAAATAAAAATAATAATCCAGGATTTTATCTTGCTGCTTTCTTGGAAAGTAGTGCTGGTTGGTCCATGTTTGATTGCTTTTTATAAATAAAATAGGTCAAGGTGTTGAGGAAAAGTGGACGGTGCCTAAAATGTGTGTGCCTTTGTTATATGTCCAATGGGACTGCACTAAAAGAAATTGCAAACAGATTACTTGTGGCTTATTATGAGTGATGGACAGTTGTGTGTGATTTCTGTTTCAGGTCGAAGAGCATCTTTTCACTTAGAGTGTCTGAAAAGACAGAAGAACCAGGGTGTAGACGTCTCACAGAAGACAGTTCTGCCTTTGCATCTGGTACATCATCAGGTAAGCATTAATAACCACAAAGGGCCCTACCATCTGCAGTGCTCCCCTTTGTATCCCAAACAACTTTTAAGAAACCATTTGGGATAGTCTCTCACCCGTATCAAAGGTCCAATTCTTAGCAATTGACTTTGCCATCATGCCCATTCCTGCTTTCAGGATTTTTATCATTCCCAGAAGAAAGCTGCAGTAACAGCTTTCTGTTCCTGGAGTCAGAAGAGTTATAATTTCCTCATGTCCATGAAAGACCAAAATTTTTTAAAATAGCTGAAAGATTAAAAATACTACCCAAATTGCATTCTGCAGTGAATTACACTGGCTTTGATGCAGTGTAAGCATATGAATAAAATGTGCAGGACCTACTTTCATGTTAAAGGTAACCAGAAACAGTAATAATTTATAACTTACACTGATTACATGTAATTAATCAGCTTCTTAACCCCTTTGCAACTGCATTCAGCAGCCTAGCAAATGTACACTTAGGCACATACCTAGATGATTAGTGGATTTGTGTCTTTCAGTTTGGAGATGCCATGTTTTGTCACCATAAAAGAAACAAATTCTAATGGCAGTGCCACCATTGCAAGTGGGGTATCCTGATCTGTGCTGTCCCCTGTCACAGGATGGAACAGCCTTCCCACCTCCTCAAGCTGCCCCAGGGGCAGAAAATGCCACATAGCAGGGACAGGAGGAGTGAGAAGTCAAAGCAGAGGGGTGAGAGTTGGGCAGGCTTGAGGTTTCCTGGCTTTTCTCACCTCCACTCCCAGCCAGTTATCCTTTAGGTATTGAGCTTCAGAAGGCAGTGAGCAGTAGCAGAGAGCTACAGCTGTGGCAGGGACAGCCAGGATGTGTCAGACCAGGGAGGAGTGGGCAGGAAACATCTTCCCACATTTCCCACAGCAGCAACAGCCCTCCTGAGACTTCCTGACAGGCCAAGAATACAGGACACATGCCTCCCACCCTCTCAGCCCACCTACCCGTCAGAATCACCTGCTTTCAACCTATACAAATAGGATGAAGTCCCTTCCTCATCCTACCATGGAGCTCCAAACCTAGGGGTTTTGGGGCTCTATCCACCCCAGTGTTACTCATCCAGATCAAAGGTTTATCCTGAAATAGGCATCTGGCCTCCAGCTGACAACACTCAGCAGTGTCCATACGTTTACAAAAAACATAAGCCTACAACAGTGCTTAGAGTGAACATAAAGTGGAAAGGTTGCCTCTGCTAAGCACAATGGATTTGGTTGCTTGTGAATGGTTGAAGTAGTATCCTCACAAAATACTTATGCATCACAATATATAAATATATGCAGCTGAAACTCAGAGCAATTCCTAAGAGCTTCTTTCATCTTCCTTAGAACCTCACATTTTGGATAGAACACCTTGTATATGTCTCTGCCAACAAGCTTAAAAACTGGTTCAGTTGTCTGTCCTGGCAGATCCAGGGCTCTCCTTGAAGTCCTGGCAGTTTAAGGGATGTGCTGAAGCCATCATAGCCTTCAGGGCATGACTTACACAATTTTAAGGGCTTTCTTCCTGAAATATGATACAAGTCTAATCTCTGCAAAGATCTTGGTGAACTTTGAACAAGTAGTAATAATTTTTTGTATTCATCTAGCACTGATACCATCAAGGCAGCATGGTTATCAGTTCCCAGGGACTTCAGTGGCAGATGAACTGAGCTTGCCTTAACTTTAGGTATCTTAAAGTTAGCTCTCTGCTTTAAACAAATCAGTTCAGTCCCTGTGTGGTTAACAAAGAGAAAGAGCATCTCCAAAGGGCAAGTCTTGTCTCAGTCCTGTCCTTTCAGACAGGTATCAGGCAGCCACAGGAGTCTTGCTGGTGTCTCACTACACAGTTAGCTTAGACTAACCATAAGCTTTCAGGTAGCTGAAGCTGGGTGAGGCCAGCTCCAGCCTGAATGAGGATTCTCTGCAACACAGTCCACATGATTTTGTATTTTCTATGCATTTATTTCTTTGCTCATACTAGGCAGCAGCGAGCTCTTTGCAATGAGCTTGTGACTCTGCCAGCATTGCCTATGGAACAAGGCAGCAGTCAGCGTGAATGAGGCATCAGATCAGCCCTGTGCAACAAGAGGCTTCTTGAGAAATTTGTTTTAAGGGGAGGCTGGGTGACTCAGAGGTTGTGTATATGATTACAGGGAGGATGGCTTCAAGTATAGTCATGATTCTCTCACCAACAGCAGATGACTTAAGATCCAGTGGTGGAGTTATAGTTACTGCCAGCTGCAGAGAAATCTAAAATTCACATCTGTTATCCATTCAGGTTCCCCAGCAGATACAGAAAACAAGACATTGGCAAGTAGCTACCGGTTTGGGTGGTGGCAGTGGTGGGAAATGCATTGATTTCTTGCCCACAGGAGGAGAGGTGGTGTTTCTGGTGAGGCTTTGGTGAGTGGGACTGTGTCCCTTCTGTCAGTGCAGTGGCTCCAAGGCTGAAGAGCCGCAGCTGTGAAAGTTTCCAGTCTGGTGCTTGGCACTAATGCAGTATGCACCATTTAAAGGGAAACTTGCAAAATGAGTTCACGGGAAACATCCAAACCATTCCAGGAGCTATCAGCTTCTTTCATAAGCCTTGAGACCCTCCAGGCCTTTCTTGGATAGCTTCTCCAGAACCACCTCGTTCCAGCCCTGCTCCTAAGGGCAAGCCTCACTCGTCTCCTTCCTCCTCTGTCCACAGGCGCTGGCGGTGGCCGGCCTGAGTCCACTGCTCCAGCGAAGCCATTCCCCCACCGCCTTCTCCCGGCTGTGCGCTACGCCCCCCGCCACACCCTGCAGCCGCGGCTGGCCGCAACAGACCGTCCCCACTCTGCGCCTTGAGGGGGCAGAGTCCAGCGAGAAGCTCAACAGCAGCTTCCCATCGGTCCACTGTGGCTCTCGGTACCCCGACAACAGCTGCAGCAGCCCGAGGAGAGCCAGGCCGGTCTCCCTCACCGTCCCCAGCCAGGCCGGAGGCGGCAGCAGGCAGTTCCACGGCAGCGCCGGCAGCCTGGTGGAAGCGGTAAGACTGCGCGGGCACGGAGGACACGAGTGGTGTCAAGGCCAGCGGGAAATGCGGCCCTCAGAGGAGCGGGGCAACAAATATCTTGTCACCCACGGTGCCAAGAGTAGAAGAACCCATCTCCAGGCAGGGGGTGGCAGAGTGAGTGGGAGGAGAAGGACAGCTGGGGAAAGTACAACGGGAAGGAGGGTTGTGTCAGGGGTGTGACAGAGTTGATGAGGCAGAGTACTAACGTATGCCTTTGTCTCTCGTTGCCTATGTGCTTTTGAAGGTCTTGATTTCGGAAGGACTGATGCAGTTTGCTCAAGATCCAAAGTTCATTGAGGTCACAACCCAGGAGCTCGCAGATGCCTGTGACATGACGATAGAAGAGATGGAAAATGCAGCAGACAACATTCTCAATGGTAACAGCAAGCAGAGCCCCAATGGCAACCTCTTGCCTTTTGTTAACTGCAGGGACCCAGGGCAGGACAGTGCAGGAGAGGAAGAGGAAGAGGTGCAGAACCCGGATTGTAGAAAAAGTCAGGAGGAGCTCAAGGACAGCAGGATTTATATCAGCAGCCTGTAGTTGCCAGGGCTGGAAGCGATGCTGGTTTTTTATTTGTTTCAATGTTCCTAATGGGTTTGTTTCAGAAGTGCCTCACTGTTCTCGTGACCTGGAGTAACCGGAACAGCGTTCTTCATTCATTTCTGTTGGGACGAGTCGCAGAGTTGGGTGGTGTAAGAAAGCTTTTCAGGAGCGGATATAACCCCAGCACGTGTCCATGAAGGAAGAGTGAGGAGGAGGAGGAAGAGGAGGAGAGCCAGCTCCCTCTTTTTTTTCTGTCCCTGCACAAGGAACGACAACTGCCTCCCAAGAGTGAAGGGGATCCTCAGCTTCCTGTGGATGGCCCTAGCCAAAAGGACCCTGCGCCAAACGGGTGTCTTTCAACTTTGCTTGTAAAAATCATTTTGCACATATTCTGTATGAGCCTCACCATCTCCATAAAGCCAAGGCCCTTTGATTCGGAAGGAGCGGAGGACTTCTGCTGTGGATTCCCGTACCGAGAAGGGGAGGAGGAAGCAGAAGAAGCCCAAGGGTGCCCGAGGGGCAGGTGGCAACACTGCCCAACCCTGCCTGGACTCCCGGGCAGCAGTCTGCCAGCCAATCCAAGCTCAGGCAGCCACTCTGCCGACCAATCAGAGCTCGAGCAGTCACTTGCCAGCCCATCGGAGCTCAGGGGGGCTCCTGCCAACCAATCAGAGCTCAGACAGCCAGCTGTGCCAGCCCGTGGGAGCGCAGGGGGCCCAGCTGCCCTGCCCCGTGCTTGCTGAGGTGGTGCTGGGCTTGTGTAGATCTCTCCTTGTTTTGCAGTTTGGTATTTTCTTGAAAGCATGTTGCAGTTTTTATTTTGACTATTTTATTATTATTATTTTTCGGAGGGAGAAGGGAGTGTTTACAATGTTTTGTAATCACCTACCTTTTTTGTTTTGTTTTATTTTCACCTTTGCAAATGTTAAATTGGTTTGATCATACTGTATTATTTAAACTGGGGGGGTTTTTTCTCCATTGAAATTTGGTAGAAGTATAATGATAGAAAAGTTTTACCGACCATTATGTACACCAAGAATTTGTAATTTTATTTGCTAGTAACTGAAACTTCCTTTTTTTGTTGTTGTTTTATAATTTAAAGATAGTAGGCAATGCACTTGATATAGTCTTGCACATTTGAGTGATTGATTTGGGTTCTTTTTAGTGCTAAGTGTATCTGTGAGTGTGGGAGCAATACTGAGTGAGTGTGTGTGAGTGCAGCTCTCCACGCCCTGGCTGGAGCTGCAGGAGATCTGTGTCTGGGGCCATTTGAATGCAAAAACAAACCACTGTCTCTGCTTTTGAAAGGGGAATCAGTAACTCTTTGCATCTTCTGTTCCACAAGATATGCAAAAACAATGCAATAATACTCATTTTAAAATACAATTGTAAGTTGTGTTGGCATTAAAACTGTATAGAAAACAATTGCAGGGGTGGGGGGGAAACAAACAAACAAACAAAACCAGAAGGCGTTTCGCTTCGATATATTCCATGTGATGTTTAATTGCATTGATGATGTTTCTGTTGAAGAAACCGTTATACTTGAATTCAGGTCAGTTTCAGTACTTTTCAAATATTTTTTTAAAATGAATTGCAATTGTGCCAAGCAAAGATAATGAATTGAATTAAGTTTGTTTAAAAAAAAAAAGAAAAAAAAAAAGAATCACTTCTTGTATATTTTGCTGCATGTTAAGTGAATCATTTCGTATTTGGAATGTGCCAAGCTTTACCTTTGAACTTTTAAGTGCTTTTCTACGTGTGGTTGGGGAAAGGGGTACTATTTTTTTTTTTTTTTTCCTTTTTTAATTTGTACAATGAACAAAGTGTACCTGGTGTAACTATTCCGCAGTCCACTGACAGGTTGAACGTTACTGATTTTGCATATCTTGTGTTCATTTTCCTTCTTCTCACTCCCTTCAAACATGCACGATGACTTTGTTAGTAGAGAATCTTTCTTCCCAAGACTGGGACATTTTATTCAGGCTTTGTTCTCTTTCTTTTTGCTCAGTTTCTCTAAAGGTCTTGTCCCACTTGAGGGTGGCAAGACCCCCCAAGTCCATTTGGCAGATCCGTCCTACATATTCAGCTGGCACCAGCAATTTGAGGGGTGGGGGTAAAAAAAACAAAACACCTGCTTTCAAAATTATTTTATTAAATAGCTAACCCTGATTGATTATAGCAGAATTCTGGGATAAGCAAATGCAAGAGACAGAATTATCTAACTAAAATTATCTAAAGTTATCTGACCGTGGCCTGGACTGGAGAGGGTAAGTGAAGGAGAGAGTGCTGGGTCATTGCTGCAGTCTTGTCAAGATGCAGGTGTTAAGTGAGTTTTTTTTGTGTTCCTATGCACAGTCCCATCCTGTAGTGAATTACTGTAGTGAATTTAAAGTCACAAGACATCTGGTGGCACATCATGTCTGAGCCACATTTCCCTACTTTTCTCTTTGACTTTTCTCAGACTGATAATTGGCCATAACTTGTGAGAGAGTGAAAAACCAGGCAGGTATTGTTAGATTTTATGCAACTGATTTTTGTCTAGACAACTGCTGCTTTTTTTCTCCCTTCTCAAGATGGTTCACAAACTTACAGATCTGTGCTGAGCAAGGCACTGTGATCTGACTCAGAGATAAACTTCATTCAAATCTTGAGCTTCTGCAGATGTCTGTGAATATCATTATATGTTGATTACATTATTTTTGTAATGCCTTTGGTTTTCTTCTTGATTCTCTGGGGCATAAAGCAGAAATAGCAAAGGGTATTTTTGTCAGTGCACTTTTTCAGTGTCATTTTGAACCAGACAGTAGCAGCTCAAGATACCTTGAAAACAAACACCAAAAAAAAACCCCAACCAAATATTTTTAAACTAGATAAATATGAATCCATTTATACAACCATCTGGTATCAAGACTTCCCTGGACAAAGTGACCAGCTGAGGTCAGTCTGTCCCTCTCCATCTCTCATGAATCCAGGAGTGTCTCCCTTTGAGAATTTGCTCCTGCTAGTGCTGCTGTGCTCCCAAGCTTCTTGAAAGGAAATAATGTTGTCCATGGCTGTTTCTGAACATGAAATTAATGCAGGGGCTCCCTATCTCATTTTCTTCCACTAAAAAGTCCATGTTGTCCCTCCTAGTAGGAGACAGAGGTGTTCTCTGCTCCTGAGAAACAAAAGTACTCATCTGCAATGAGCGCTTTGGATGCTCAACATCCCATGTCATTCTTTAGTGTGTTTTTTGATGGAAAGGAAAATAATGGAAAGGATTATGCCCCACACATTCCCCATGAAACTGGCAACTCCCTCAGGGATCAGAGGCTGAAATGGCCAGGAGAACCCCCGATCTGCTGAAAGATCACTTAAGTCCTGTGTAGCTAGCAGAGTGAGTTTTGGAGTTTGAGGGGTGGGCAGGTGTTTAGTGATTGCTGGTGCCAGCTGTGGACATTTTCTGGGGTGGGTGGCATTTCTTTTTTTCATTTGAGGTACTTCCAATGTGCACATTGTGACAGGCCTGAGCAAAGAGCTACTGCCTCCTTCAGGTGGGGTAGAATCTGGGGGATGGTGGGAAGGCAGGAGCAGGTTTAGTTCCTGTCACGTCCTCCTTTCCCTGTGGATGGTGAGTCCAGTTACTGTGCTGTGGATCGAGCTTTGAAGGAACCAATGGCTGAGGAGAGGCATGGAAGGAAAGGAGAGAATGGGGAGAAAGATCTGCTGTTTGCCACTGAGCATCTCTGACTTGCAAGAAGAGTACACTGCAGACTAAAGACGTTTCTTATAAAACAACAAACCTCCTCCCTGTATCACTCCTGCTCATTATTCCAGGCAGTACTGGGCCAGCCACACCGGGTGCATTTCTTTTTTTCTTCCTTATTTCTGTGTGGCTGACGTGATGGGGAAGAAAGTGGAACTCATGATCCAGAGCTGGAGTCTCGTTATCCACAGACCTTTTCTGCATCATCTGCCTCTTCAGCTGGACATGTGAACAATGATGGTGTAGATGCTGCTATTGCAGGGGTTCCACCTGTTTTCTCACCCTGCCCACCACACCCCAGCACGGAGGGACAGCCAGAGAGGCACCATGTACAGAATCGCATCTATTTCTGCTTTGTTTTCTGACTCAGAACCCTGCCCCTGATGACTACGACAATGATAACAACAACAAAAAAAGGGCAAATGCATTTTTTACATTTCTTGATAATTTCCAAAGCAATGTATCATTGCTTTCTTTAGATTGACGCCAATATAACAGTTGTATGGGTCTCAGCCAGGCTCCTGTGTCTTTTCTGCCTGATAGTTTCAGATTGCTGTATGAAATGTACGCGCGTTTGCACACAGACACAACCGTACCGGCTGATGGCACCACCAGCCCATGGGGCTGTTCACCTGTGCCACAGGTGAAGCTGGAGGCCTTGCTTCCTACGTGTAGAGGAGAATCCCTGACCCACAGGCCCAGTGAGCTGAAGAGAAGCAGCCCTACTGAGACAGAACTGAGTTAATCCCAAGTTACGCGCATTGGTTGTCTTGTGGCAAGGGCAGGGTGGGGGAGAGGAACACTGAAGGGGGAAATTGAAGCACAACAAAGTTGATGAAGTGGAATCCATTTGGGGGCTTCTGGTGGTGGTGAGATTTTATCAGTTCCCATAATGAAAACTGAAGTGAATATGAAGAAAACATTCCAGGCTGTCAGAAGCCCCAGTTCCCATCTTGCTAACACAACAGTGGAGAGCACTAGAGGCCAAGGAGGCCGTATTGATGCAAAGAGTGTGGAAAACAGAACTGGGCCCACAAAATAATTACTTATTATAGCTTTTCTCCATTTATTTTGTTCTCCAAAGAAGTCTAAGAAGCATAAATTTCAATAGCTGCACAGGGTTCCTTTTTTTCTTCTTTTGAATGTTGCAAACTTTTAGAAGTTTGATTATGGGTTAGCAAGCCCAGGAATCCAGAAGGTTTCCAAGGAGAGAGCTTAGTCTAGGGAGCTTTGCTCTCTGTTTCTGCTTTGTTTCTGAACAGCTGAAACCATGATGGCCTTGCTGCTACAGCACTCTGAGGTGGGGCAAGTGAGGGCAGAAGCATAGCTGAGAGGTATGTCCTGTACTGAAAACAGTCTGGGCTCCAGTTGCTTTCAGAGAAATCAGTAGCATCACACTGGAATGGAAAAAAAAACCCCAAACCTCTTCTGATACAAACTTTAGTGTTCTAGTTAAATCCTCCATTCTTCCCCTGCCCCCTTATGGGGGTCTTGACTTAACTGTTAACACTTGAGCATAAAAAACAGGCCTTCTTTAGGGGCACAGGGCTCGACTCAGTTGCCTGAATGTGGGTATCTACTGCCACTTGAGGTACCTACAGCACTCTGCCCTGTCTGCAGCAGCTGGTCCAGAAAGGCACAATCCTTCCCCAGGGTTGGTGCTATGGCTCCCAGCCCCACTTGGATGGCAGAGATCTCAGGTGGCAGGGGACAATTAGGCAACTTAATCAAGTCCCTTTCTAAAGGGCTAATTGAGAGGAGCAGCAGTGAGGACTGATGTAATAAGGGAATCTTCATTAGCATTACCAAGGGCTTAGTTTGGCACGATCAGGAGCTCATTTCCATGCCCTCATGCTGTTGGTTTTCTACCCTGCATCATGCAGACAGCCTCTGCTCCTACAACCTGGAGTCCAGGCCTGACGTTAGGCCAGGGTTAGTGCTGCATCCCAGGCCCAGAAGATCAGGGCCCAGCCCAGGTGGGAGCAGCTGTCGCTCCACCCAACAACAGATTTTTCTGCCAGTGTTCAAAGAGCCCCTTTCCAAAGCATTTTCCTATCCAAGACATACCCACAGACTCTTGACACCATTCATTAGCTTCATTGTTTGGAAGATGAAATATAGCTCAGCTGGGCAAAGTGCAAGTTCTTTCTCCAACAGGCTGTAATGTTTTTAATGATTTAAGCATCCCAAGCCAGCCTGCTCCCATCTCAAGCACCTAGGTAGACTGGCAGTCAATACTACCTAAGCATCATCAACTTTATGATTGCTCATAGAAGCGATTGGTTCAGGCTTATTCAGTCTTGACTATTTGAATGTGGGAGGATTTCAGAGGTGAAGGAGTGAGGTTGTAAATATCTCTTTGACAAATATTGCTGCATCACACACACACAAAAAATGGGGGGAGGTACTTTTAAAACTGCCTTAAAAATCAATTCCGAATGATGAAATCTCCCTCCAAACAATTGCTGCTTGGTAGAGCAAGGGATAAGTTGCTTTGGGTGAATTCTGGCAAGAAGTGGTTGGAATCTAGTCCAGTTTCAGGAGTGAAAGTGTAATTGAAGAGCTGATCTCTCAGTCTGAATTCACATCAGTGCCAATGACTGAGCACTGCAGGATCAAAACTGTTTAAGGCCTGGGGGGTACTGTATCTGGCCTGCAAATGCATGGTTTAGGTCTGGCCCAGCAAGGTACTGCATACCTGTATTTCCCAGTGACTTCAGGGAAGATGGGGTTCCTCAGCACCTCTTAAGTTCAGGCCCTGGAGCGCCATTTCCTGCTCTGATCATCAGCTATAAATGTTGATAAATATAAGTGTTTTGCCTTCATCTGAATTGCCCAGAGCTGTAAAATGACCTCTCTTGAGTATAAATCAGTCCAGATATAAACCTCCTCTCCCACTCTTCCCTCCGCTCCCTGACCACCCTCCCAGCCCTCCCTTGCACCTCCACCTGAGCCCTTCCCTATCTCAATTCTTTACCTCCTCACACGATTTTATATCTAGTTTTCATGAACCCACAGAAATGCTTTTGTAAATAATGCTGTACAGTTTGTAACCGTCATGTAAGCCTGTCATCAGTGCCAGAGTCCGTCTTGCCCTCTCGCACGTTTTAAACTCAACAGAGGAAAGGTAGAGCGAATGGCCCGCCAGTGAGCTCATAGGGTCATCTCTGTGTGGGACAAATGTATATTCCTGTAAGATTGCATTTTTATCTAAGGAATGATGTTATTTTAAAATTGCTAATAAATTTCTAAACAATGTCCAGGTTTGTTCAATATTGTAAATGTTATCAGAGCTCTTCTGACATTGTTCCTGCCTTTCAGCAGTGGCTGAAAAATAAGACAGCTTCCTGCTGCCTTTTCCTATCGTCAGTCCCTTTGCTGTTCCTGGGCTCTCTCATGTATTTAAGTGGCTGCAGAACAGTCTTGGACAGTCACAGCCTGCCCCGTTAAACAGTAGCTTAGCAAATCCAACTGCTGTCTGTACTGCTGTTACTACAGGAATTCTGCCATGTCATCCAAAGTGTGACTCAGGCATACCCACACACTTTTTATCCACACTATTCTTTTTTACCAATTTATGCAACAACAACAACAAATTCCTGCAGCCTAAATAAATACAGCATAATTAGTATACACATAAGCCATGAAGCTAACGGGACAATAATAAGAAACATATCACATGTTTACTTTCTGATTGAACAGATTTCCTCTACCATGGTTACCAAACAATGCCACTGCCATGCCAGCTGAGCACTGTACTACCTGTCACAGCAATATAAACCACGGTGTGCTCAGCCCAAGGGAATTGATAGAAGATTGAGCAAAATAATGTCTCACGAAAAAAAAAAAAAAAAAGGGTTTCTTCAATCACGTGTATATATATTTCCCTGTTGTGCACCCAAGTACCAGAACTGTAGGCTTTACTGCTACTATTAATTAGTGGTGCCACAAAATGGTCAAATCCAGGAGGTCATTAAAACCTGTGGACGTCATCAGCATGAGATGTTGGGATGGCAGAACCATCACCAGAAAACTTAGCATCTCCAGGCTCAGACCAGCCCTCGGTCACACATTTGCCACTACAAAATTGTATGAAACTGCAGTGCTCTCGAGTGCCAGTCAAAGCTCTAGCCAAAGGGACAAGCTCGCCAAGCTGGAAAGCCCTCTGGCCTCCTGGGGCCGGGCTACAGCTTTGTGTGAAAGCCACGAGGTGAAAACCATGGCAAAGAGCAGGCGAAAGCCGACTGCGGGTGCGCTGCGCTGAGAAAACGGTGTGAAACCTGTGAGGTGGCCGATAGGCAATCAGCGGTAGGAACGAGTAAAAGGCTGGCACAGCCCCTGAGCACTGGTTGCATTTAGAATAGCCCCACGGCAGGAAAAATACAGCATACACCTGTAATGCTTTTTATTGGGTAGTTGCAGAGTGCTGCCGATGTCCATTTGTAATGCTGACGGCATTTATCCGAAGCTAGGGGTCTACTAAGAGGCATAGTAAGAGGGTGTGCACTCAGGCCTCGAGTCCCCCTCCATTTAAGTCGGGGAAGACAAATCCCGGCTTAAACCAGGTTTAGCTCCTTGGCCCCGACCTCTCCCGGGGGCCGCACTTCCCGTCAAGAGCCACCCGGAGCTCACAGCAACTCAGAACGGGAGCCCAAGGGAGGTGGCCACCGCCCCCCTCCTTATGACCGCACCCTCCCGGGAGAAACAATCATCCCGAGGCTTCCGCGAGGCGGGGCGGCTCCTGGGGCCGCGGCCTTCCCGGCCTTGCCCGCCACGCCTCCCCCCGCAGCCCTAGCACCGCCCCGCCGCGGCGGCCCCTCCTCAGGTGAGGGCCGGCCCCGCCCCGGGCCCAGGTTGGAGCCCGGAAGCCTCGAGGCTCTGACGGCTGGGGTATGGCGGGCGCGGGGCTGCTCCTGTTGCTCTTTCTCGTTCTTCTCACGCTGCCCGCCGCGGCGGCCCTGCGGTCGCTGCTGGGCGCCGCGCCGCCCTTTACCTGCTCCCAGCCGGTAAGCGTGGCGGGCTCGGGAGCGCCGGGAGCTCGGTGTCGCTGGCCGACCGGCGAGCGATGTGGCCGGGCAGAGCAGGGGGCCGGCGGCGTCCCCGCGGTGCCCGTAGCGGGCCGGGCCCGGCGGGAGGGCTGGGAAGGTGACGGTTTTCCCCCTTCCTGCGGTGCTTCGCGCAGCCGACGGCCGCTGACCGCCGGTGTGCAGGGGCGCGGGGCTGCCCCGCCCGCCGCCGTCTCCGTGCGGCCCGGACAGGGTCTAATTGCTGGCGGGCCGGAGGCGGGTGGCAGCCGGGAAGTTGGGATAAGGCTGGGACCGGTGTGGGGGTCAGCGTGGTCTTGCTGTCCAGGGAAAGGGCTTGTCGGGCTGGGGGCGCGGTGTCTCTGGCCGCGATCCGCGCCCGAGTCCTTTCCGCTCCCTCCCGATCGGATAGCGACGAGGGCTCTGGGGCAGCCTCCTCAGCCGCGGGCCCGCGTTCGCAGGCGGCCGCGGACGGCAGAGCCTCGGGCGGTGGAGCTTTCCCTCGCAGAGTGAAGCCGGCGGCGAGCGCTGGTCCGAGGGCAGCCGCGG
>JAOEGS010002536.1:30830-42170 GCA_025447755.1 Corythornis vintsioides | reverse complement strand
GAAGGAAGGAAGGAAGGAAGGAAGGAAGGAAGGAAGGAAGGAAGGAAGGAAGGAAGGAAGGAAGGAAGGAAGGGAATCTCCCCAGCCTTTCTCCAAATGCATACAATAGCAGCCATTGACAAGCCTCTCAGTATTTTGCAGTACTGGACAGTAAATCAATGTAATCTGCATTTCTGCAGTAGCAGGAAACTTTCCAAATGATTGCTATAAATGGAGCACATGTTTTACGTATAGGTTACTATTTTTGGCAGTCCATCAAATCCCTTTGATCTGTAGACAGTGGGGTTTCATCCAGCCAGCAGGACAAGAATAAAAGGCCTGTAACTCTGCCTCGTGCCAAGATGCACTCAGAGCAGGAGTGGGGAGCCAGTGACAGTCACACAGCTCAGTGGCTTCTCCTGTGTTAGCCCGAGCCACAGCAGAACTTAGATAAGCTTATGTAGTTCAAGCACACCCTAACTAATCCCATCTCATTTCAGCCCCCAGGATGTTCCTGTTAAGTCCCGAGAGCACTCTGTTCTGTTTCTGTGGTCTCTGCCTGTACCAGCATGGGCAGAAGAATGGGCAGAAGAGCTGTTTATACTGCCTTGTGCTGGCTGCACAGCCCCCTGTGCAGGGAGCATCCCCGGGGGCCAGTTAAGCCAGTGCTCTGCAACACCTGCACAACACAAAGTGAAGGAAACCAGCACAGAGACTCTGGCCAGGGAGTCCTCAAAATGGAAAAAGGCAGAGGAAGAAAAGCCAACAAACCACACTAAGGCAGGGGAAACCAGGCAACGCAGGAGGATTAGAAAGAAAAGACGAGATCAAAAATGTCTAAAATGGAGTAGATTGCTTCCTGACTGCAACTGCACTTCAAAAAAGATCCACTAAGCCCACGGTGCTGCTGTCCAAAACAGACAGTGTGTGAGTGTCCTCCCTCTCAGGATTGTGTCAGGATGGAGTCTCCCTTCCTGAACAGTTTGGGGAGTTTAAACTGGGCCTTAGTCTGTTACAGTCCCTTTAGAGAGGAGAGAGCAGCAAAGAGAAGTGTTTTCCTGCATGAGGACAATTCACCATGGGGCACGAGTGTTAGACAGCCATCATGTCACGACTCTCCAATTCCAACCACAGGGAGAAACCAGTGTTGACAAAGAGAATTACAAATACCTAATTTGCCATATATATATATACATCTATATAGGGTTTTTTTTAACTCTGAAATTCCTTCCACTGACGGCATATATATAAAATACATTTTCATTAGCCCGTCTTCAAAGCACGCAAATCTCAAAACCCCTCTGCTGTTCTGAGTGACATATTTCAGGAATAACTACTCAGAAATAACTGCTGTAGATGTGTCTGGCTGCTGAACATGAAAGTATGGGTGCTGCTGACTGCCTGGCAGCTGGCCCAGCATTTAACCCTGCTGTTTTAAAATGTCGTAAAATAAGCACAATTTAATCTTTTGAAACCTTTTGGTCAGTGCCTGTGATTTCCGCAAAAAATGACTTCAAAGGGAAGACAGGCACCTTTGCTGATGCCTTTTTAAGCAGTCATGAGTTCCAAATTATTTTAAAAAAGGGAAGCAGAAACCTCAAAGTGTGTAACACCTCCTCAGGATTAGATGCTGAAGCGATATGTAAACGGGGCTGTAAAAATCGATCCTCCACTAGTGATGTGGCTCAGAATGATATAATTAAAAGATAATGTCAATGGAAAAAGAATATCATCATAGACTAATGGGCTCCTCCTGCCACATAAATGCTGCAGCAAAGCCCCTATTTTAATGAAAAAATACCACTAAGAAGCCAAGTTATTTTATTTTCAAAGCAGGATGTGTTGAAAATGTTCTATTTCTGCTGCTATATTTCTGTTTTGCCAAATGTCTTGACACAGAGTGAACACTTCCACCTTGCAGTGTTCACATAACACAAAGCATTCCTCCATGCCTCGAAAGCACCAGGCTTTACCTGCAAAAGGCAGTGTACTCCTGTGATTAGTGTTCCTTTCTATTAATAAATTGCAATCTTAATGCAGGTGGAATGTCTTTCTGAAATTAGATGTGGGAAGATGACCATATTTAATCATCTGACACAGGTTCATTCAACTTGATTTAGGACATTCCTAGGCATGAGCCTAATTAGGGATAAAATAACTATTTTTCACCCTGAAGTTGAGTTTAACATGCCTTTAAACACATAGAAGGGAAAAAAAGGGGAAGTGACGATATCTTGGATATTTGAACATATTTCCAGTCTACATCAAATTACTCTTTTTACCTTCACAAAGAAGTAGCCTTACTTCTGTTCTTCTGAGATTTGGTTTGGAAGAAACACCTTTTGGCATTTTAGTATTAAAGCAGAGTGATATGAAGAGCATTTGATCCACCAGTGTCTGCTAGGATGCTCCGAAAACGCCTACCAGATGTGGCCCTCAAAAGTCTTAGGCGTCTTCTGCTTAGTTCCTGGCTTTAGACCAGCCTAAGGAAAGAACTAGCTGATGAGCTGCTCAGACCAGGCTGATCTGGACAGCTCTTGTCACCTACAGAGCTTTAAAATCAAAAAGGGAGGTGCCTTGCAAGACTAGGCGCCTTCAGGATTAGGCAACAGCCAAGAATGGGTTTCTGGAGAGCACTTTTGGACACTGTTCCACCTACATCCTGTCTTAGGTGCCTAAATCCTTTGCTAGAGCGAGCCAGCAAGGCCAGATTCCTGCTGAAGTCAAGAGAAGGAATTACATTAACTTCAGTGGACTGCTTCAGGCCTTAAAATGAGAACCATGTGTACATCCTTATGAAGAATCTGGTCCCTTCTGTTTATTCATTGTGACTTCTTGCTGCAGCAGACCATTCACGTGCACTAATCTACAACTAATACATCAAGACATGTTTTGGAGAGTTAGTTATGGACTTTCATGGCCATAGCCTGTGCTGTTCTCAGCAGTTCTGGAAGCACAGCAGCCACCTTGGCTCAGTCCAGTCAAGCCATAGGCACCATTCAGGTCACACATAAGCTGTAATTGTATTGCTCATTTGGCTCCTCAATACTTTTCCATGGAGCTGAAGGAAAGGAGGGTACATGGAATAGAGAAGCAGGAAAACTAATGAATGAGAATATAACTTTCAGGGTTCTGGCAATGTTTTCACATCCATTTTTTGCTCCACTCCCCTGAGGTCACAAAAAACAAATGGCATATTCATTTCCTTCCATCTGTGCTATTCTGAACAGCAAATGGCAACTAATATCCAAACTTTCCTAATAAGCAGGGCTGGGAGGAGAGCTGGGCAATAATTAGCTACGAGCTAGCAATGCCTTGTGCATTATGTGATTCTCACAGTGCTGCTTGTCGTCCGAATCTTTTCCTCCTTCCTTTTTGTCTTTTGCAACGGGCTGACACTTTAACAATTAAAAAAGCCCAGCTTCTGCCCTAATCCTCTGCATCCCACACGAAGCAGCAGGAGCAAACCCGTGCAGAGGCGGGCCAGCGGCCGGGGTGCGGGCCAGGGAGGCGGCTGAGCTCCAGTCCAGCTCCGGCTCCAGCTCCAGCTCCAGCCCCAGCTGCAGCTCCGGCGTTCCCGCCACTGGCTGGGCGGGTGGGGCAGCTGGCAGGGCCTCCCCGCCACCGCCCCGCCAGCTCGTCCCCCTCCCTCCCTCCCTCCCTGGGCCGCAGAAAGCAGAACTGAGTGACCTGGCGAAGCAGCAAATAAAGAGCTGAATGGAGCTGGAGCGCGTTCTGGAGCGGGCTGCGGGCCGGGCTGCCCGGAGCGAGGGAGAGGAAAAGCTTCTGTAGGCGTCTGGCTGGCTGGGTTCCTGTCAGAGTAATGATTTCAATGTTACCGTCATTTCACCGAGCCGCACGCTGGGGCACATAGGGTCTGGCTAGGCGATTTTTTACAGTTGTGGATGTAAATAAGGCATGTATTCAAATTAACCCTCTGTGAGACAGAGAAAACACAAGCTGCAAGGCAGCACTGCCTGATCGCAGTGATGGGAGGATGGGTGCTGAGCATCTGATGGCCGGTGCCAGCCAAATATCCACTGGAAAATGGGGTTCGAGGACTAATCCTGCCCTTAGCTGGTTAGCAAGGCAGAGCTACACCTCAGCCTGCAGTCTGTCCAAGGATCATGTCCCTGCACAAGCCTTCGTGCTAGGAAAGCACCACAAACACAACACAGAGCCCCCCTTTCTGCTCCAGACAATGCTCACATTTCTGAGGAAACAAAGACCACGTGAAAAGAAAAAAACAAAACAGCTTGAAAACTGAGCTATTCCCTTAACTAAAAGTCTTCTCCTAAGCAGAATTGCACTTCTCGAAGAGAGACTATTTACACTTTTTAATGCTTCAGTTGGTTTGTTTTCCAAAATGCAAAGGCATTCCGAGCAGGATCTATTTTATAAAGAGAGTAAAATGGAAAGTTTTGATCAATGAAAAATTCTGCCAGATTTTTCCTTTCAAAAGATGCATCCAGATCTTTTTCTTTGAGGAAGTTTCTGGAAGTTTCTAAAGATCCATTCCATTAAAAGTTTTCCATCTAGCCTGGTCCAGCAGTACTGTTCTGTACCTGGGCACTGCCCAAGTTCTTCTGGGCTCTAGTCTGATGTTAGAGGTCAGCTAGGAGGCTTTTTTGGGGTTTCTTGATGAGTTTCTGCCAGTTCCCTGATGCCTAAGAAATAGCATTTTGCCACTATGGCAAAGCCTGTCTGAGTTTAAAAATAAGGGTGGTTCCTGTCTTGGTTAGGTCACTTTTTTATTTTTTAAAACCACAAAATGAAAAAAACAACCAACAACAAAAAACATTTCCCCTTTATTTTCATGGTAAAAGGTATTTTCAATATTTTACAAGAAAATACTGAATGTCCTGATTTGCTTTAGGCCATAAATGCCACAAAACAGATTTAAAAACTGGAATAAACCCAACATAAATGGTGAATATAAGGGCATACAAAACAGGCCAGTAAAGTCACTATACAATATCAGGAAAGCCATTAAAAAAATCTGGAAAAGCATCAAGATGGCTGGCCTCTTTGTAGTTTCAGCACCAAAAAAAATTGAGCCTTATTTCTAAATATTTTCCCTAGTGGGAAATAACAGCTTGAAATAATCCCAGATGTATTCATTTGTGTAACATTTTTCTGCTTGCAACATATAGGCATGGAAAAATTATTGAAGGTTTCAATTCTGGACTTATATTTTTTAAATGTCAAGCTTTTGAAAAACAGCATCATTTTTCCTTAAAGCTATTCATTTACCTGGAATGTTGGCCAGCAGGCATACATTATGGAACTTGGTTTAGTTAAGTTTGAAAAATTGCCCAAAGGTAAAAAAGTAGTAGGCAATTTTTGTGGCTCAGACTATATACCAACACAAAATACAGCTGAGTTGATTTTTGCTCTGGCATATAAAAGAATTTTGCCAGTGTATGATCTTAAAAGTGATTAAAAGATTTCTGAGGATTTTTTTTAATCTCAAGGGTTTCTTTTTTTTTTCCTGTTGTCTTCTTCACAACCAAAATCTGTATCCTGAGGTGCAAAAAATTATAAAGCTCCTATTAAATAGCTACTGAAAATAATAAAAATAAAAACAGTCCTAGCCCATAAGTAATAATTTCCAAGGAAAATCACATTAAAGTATGATTCTGGTTGCTCTATGAAGTTATTTACTAAAATTTTCACATTTTTGGTTGATATTAAACCCAACACACACTCAAAGCTTCAGGAAGCTGTCATGCTAAAGGAATCACAGTTTTCATTTGTGTTGTACAATCTAGGCTATCATCTTGAAAATCTATTTTTCTATATAGTTTTTACAGTACTATATGTGACTTATTTTCTGTGACATACAGTAAGTGTTGTTATTTTCATTATATAGGTGGCTACAAATAATTTCAATAGGTTGGACTTAGCAGGGTGGTTTTTTTCCCCTCTGTGTGCATGGAACCTCTTTTTTATGCAGGAAGACTCTAATAAAAAGAAAGAAAAGTCAGTGGAAAATAATGGAATTTAAATCTTTCTCAAGCACCAAAGTAGCTATGTGGGACAGGAATAGTGCACTCTCCTACTGCAAAGGGTGGCTCAGCCACACCTCTTCTCACCCATGTGCTTCAAGAAGTATTTGAAATAGCTAGTCAAAGTGGGAAGAGCAAGGTCAGCAACAGACTGTCTGTACTGCATCTAGATTAAATGTGAAAAGATGGACTTCTGACATTTCTTCTAAATACTTTTCCTTAGCAGAACTATAAACCTCTCTCACTCAAGAAGAAAATGTGGAAGACTTGCTGATATTTCTGTGCTACTCCACCAGCAGACAGTCAGAGAAGAAAATACACTGATAAAGTACAGTCAACAAAGTCCTACCTGATGCCCAGGAGAGCAGTCAGGCCACAAACCCCAGACCTGTAAAAATGCTGGGTGCCCCCAGGTCCCAGCTTCAGGTAATTAGAGCATAGCTGAGAAGTTAAATCTATCTCAGTGCAAACTACAGGAACAGTTATCTGTGTAGACATCATTGTTGTCCCCTGCAGAGCAGTGGCAGATGTCTTGGCAGATCAGGAAATACAGATATGTGGCCTCTAGTTTTATTCTAACTTGTTTTACTTGCACATAGAAATAAATCCTGGAACAGAGATAATCCAACAGCATGCAAGAAATTCAGGAATCTGAGATTATCACTAAAATTGGGATTAAAAGCAACAATTTCACCCAAGGAATGGATTTTAATACGAGACCAAGGCAAACACCAAACCTGTGCTGTGATCACACAACTCCCTTCACACACAGCTCTAACACAAATGATAAAAATGAGTATGTCTTCCCATTAATATTTTCTCAGAATTAATGGATATTTCCTCAGATTACAAGAAAAAAAAAATCTGGAACCTTGAAATGGCCCCACCTGGTGACACCTGCCACACGGTATGAGTGGCTGCACATTAGTACTCGTGAAGCTGCTTTGAAGTTGTGTTGAATAGCCTGGTGTATGACTATAAAAGCCTTCAACAGAAAGCTCTTAATTAGCCACTGCTTTTTTCCCTCCTGTTGCTCTAGTTTGCTTTAAAGACAATTGTAGACATGCACGTGGACTCAGATACTCCATTCAGAAATTACCAGAGTAAATTAAGTTATATATAAGACTCACCTCACGCTAATTTATAGTTCAGCTCAGACCATTGAACTTGCAAGTAAAATTTATGAGGGAAGAGCAATAAATTAAATTGGGTAGAAACATAATTTTTGTCCTCCAGTTACTTGTACAGTTCGATTTAACACATAAAAAATGGAGTATAATACTAACTTGCTAATAAAATGTGCCCAGCGCTGACATGGAAAAACAGTTTTCTAATTGGCTGGTCCAGTCTGGTAGCTTTGTTGACAACACTAAATTTTCAACCCCCTACATTAGTAACATTGAGCTAACATTATAAATGTAGAAAGCTCATAAATGCATACAACAGAAATTCATTTGGCCTTTGATTATTTTTTTTTTTTTGGGGGGGTGTCTTTAAAGTGAAAACTGTAAAATTACCACATAATAAAAGCAAGTACACTGAACACTAATTGCCCATTTATGAAAAGCTCTTTTCCTCCAATCATGTAGGTGTGAGGCATAAACTTCTTGGGTTTTACAGAGCTGAGATTTATATTTTCAGTTCTCTCTCTGTTGCATTTCACCTTAAGCTTATAAAAGAGGAGCTGGGTTTTATGAATCTGCATCAGTGCTCATTGGACATTAAAGCCACGAAGATCCCTACAGGGCTTTAATTGTGGCTGAATTGCCAACAATAATTGGGTCTTTGACTAACCAAGGTGAGCAGCCCACCCTCACTGCTGGGCACAACTGCTAGTAGCTCCAGCACCAGCCACGATAGCCCACTTTGTCAGCTGCCTGAAGGGAAGTTGTCAAGTCTGGGACCCTGCTGCTTTATTCCTGTAACGATGTTTTAGAAACACCTCACAAGTGGAATTGTGGTTGCCTCATCCAGAAAATGTGGAAAGGATTAATGTGGCATGTAAAACAAATCACTCCTGAGCTCAGCTGAGAAAGTGGGTATTAAAAGCACTCCAGTCAAAAGAGCTTTAGTGAAAGGGTCATGGTGATATACAGTCAGCACATGTTGGGCTGGTAAAGCTGCAGGGTGTTTGGAAATGGTAATGGTCCATGGGTGTAAATTCTTTCAAGACCTCTTAAAGGCACATGTGTTTCTTGAGCATGTTCTCCAAACAAGGACCTGTTATAGGTTAGATTCACTGGAGCTTTTAAACTTTATTGATTGGTTTGTGGTATTCCAGGTTTGCTTACTGGCTTTTGAGTTTGGTGGGTTTTTTAAAATGCAGTTGATAAACACAGAAAAAAAAAAAAAAGATCCTGGTTTAATCTAAAACTTTATCATCTATAAATTATATGGTATGTCATTTTATCATAAAATATTTCAGAATGCATTAATTATTTCCTTTATGCCAGTAATCACTGGTTTCACAAGAGTTAAGGGTCTATCAGCATTTCTTATATGCATTTCATGTTGGTTAAAGACTCTTTAGTTTTGAGGCAAAAAAAGTCAGACCCTTAACTCTGACATAACATTTAGTGTGCCTTCATGTTTGTAACATCTGTAACATAATATTTCCTGAAGTTATTAAGAAGAGGGGTCATGGCAGCTTTTCTTGTAAAGCTGGGAAAATGTACAGTGCTCAGTGGAAAGCTTTATTTTACAAGTTGTACTATTCCTTGTTCTATTGTTTTCTTTTCATTATCAGATTCACTGTGATTTAGAATAAAGACTAAAAATGTGATAACATGTATGTACTGTGTGGCCCTTTTCAACCTGATGAATCACCACTACAAGAAGGAAACATCCAGAGAGGGTTTTTAAGCTACAACTCACCTCGACTTCCATCAGAAACGTGAGGGTTCAGTCATTTTGCAAATTAGGCCTTCTGTGCAGGGATCACTTCACTTACATTTGAAATGGAGCCATTTCTGAGAAGCATGTGGCAGGTGTTGAGCAGAACACAGCCACATCTTTGTACAGACTGAGTGGCTCAGAAGTGGAGCTGAAAAAAAAAAAAAAAAGAAAAAAAAAATGTGTCCAGTTGCTACAATACTTGCTGTGGTCTAATTAAAATCACTAATAATCACTTCCAACATGCATTATTCCATTGAGAATGCAGCCCTGCAGCAAGTGGCCTGCATTTGATTCACAGTTGTGGCCCAGAAGCCAGAATTTCAGGATGCTGGCTGGTTAAGTACACTAGAGATTTGAATTTTGTAGTTTATTTCTTAATGTACTTTTTCACAAGGCCACTGTTAATTATTTTATGTGGTCAGTTGACCTGTGTTAACCATAACAGACCTGAAAGCAGAAGTAGAGATGGCAGTTACATGATGTGGTAGGTGAAAACATTTGTTCTGAATAATTATATTTAATTGAAATAATATTTGAAGACACCAAGGAGTTGTTTTCTCACTAACCCACAGGACTGTTATGAACAGGGACTATGGTTAAATGATTAAAACCCTACTTAGTCGAGTTAAAACAAATAAATAAAATCACATGTGACCATGGAAAAGTTTGGGTTCTATGTAGGTTCTGGTTCAGTGCCTCTGACTTTGGCTCCAGCTACAACCATGACTACAAATATTTTTTCACAGGCTTCAGCAATGACACCATTTATTCCTTTTGCTTAGTACAGCACTGGAGAAAGTCAAGATCAGTCATTCTCCTGCAACAGTGCCACCATGCAGTGAGCTTGCAGCCATAAAGCAAAAGGACACATGGTAGATGTGATGCCACTGTCTGGCATCTTTATGGAGATCACAAAGCTTTGACAATGCTGAACTTCAAAAATAAGTTTCCTGTCCTCTTCCCATTCAGGAAGGTGAGCTGTGATGTGCCTGTCTGGAAGCAGATGTCCTGTAGCTACTGGGTAAACAGCTGAGGTAACTGGCCAAGACACATCTCAATGGTTTGTGAAGAGACACAGTCAAATTGAAAAAAAAAAAAGAAGAAAAAAGACCAGGAGTGGAGAGCAGCTGTGGGTGGTTGTAATGGCATTGCTCCCCAGCACAGCAACGTGCAGGAAACTGGACAACTCTGTAATCTGTAAATCAAATTACTGCTGTTCTGCCCCAACAATTTAAAACCCAAAAACCTGTAAGGAGCAGCCAAATATTATGAGCAGATGACAAGTCCTTCTGGGTTTTTCTACCTTTAAAAAAAAAAAATTATTAAATTTTAGGCTTAGGAAATGTTTTTCTTTAAGCTTGCTAAGCTACAGGGCATGAACAAAGGCATTGTTTTTCAAGAGTACATAGTTGTTCTGTTAAACCAAGTTGAAGTTTCCCATACCTAAGAAAAAATACATTGCTTACTTTTTGTTTCATTTCTCTTTTTATAGCATTATATTCCATTACATTTTATTATAGAAGCTCTCTTTTTGTTTGGATTTTTTTTTCAGTCAGTGAGGTTATAATAATTTTGGCTTAATTTAGTATAATTCATTAAAAAAACCCAACTTTTCTTATTGTTAGAAGACAATTCTGAAAATATCTATTAAAACACTATAAATAGTAAGTACATTAAATAGGTCTGAGAGTAAAAATGCTTGGGACTAAAGAGAAAAATGAAAGAACAAATACAGTGGGGAGTGAAGAATATAGCAGAATGGGGGAAATTAGCTGAATAGAGAAGGAAAAAATTCTTTGCTAAAACTTATTCTGATTAAATCATTTACATTTGGAAAAAGACATTTCAGGAAATAAAAAATCTACTCTCCATAATTGAATCTAAATTTTTCAAAATGCCATGTTTCACTAAGGCCTTGTGCTTCATTTTAAACAGATTCTAAAATAAATTGTATACTATTTTACACATTTCATTTCTTTGAATTTTAAATTTAAGATTCTTCCTTCTTCTTGATTTTTCCTATTAATAGAGGCAGAAAATGGCAAATCCAGGGAAGCCTTCACCTTATACTTTTTTTTTACTAAAAAAAATTACCCTATAATCATAAAGCAATGTACACTTTCCCCTTAAAGTTGAAAAAAATATTTTCATCTTTTCCAAAAAAAAAAAAAAGAAAGATGAATTAATATCATCACACAAGCAGCAGAATGTGTAAGCTATCTCCCATTCTGCTGCACATGTGAGACTTCACATTTGTGAGATGTTTCATGAAGGGCATGGACACCATCTATAGCAACCCTGTAGAAGAGAAGGTGAGAAGGAGGCACATGTCCACTTGCTTCTCTCTGGAGCACAAGAGGTTGAGGGTAAACACAAGGAAGAACTTGTTGCCAGTGAGGGTGCCAGAGGCTGGCAGGGGCTGCCCAGGGAGGTTGTGGAGTCTCCTGCTCTGGAGACA